>SCDT01000966.1:33119-45660 GCA_004143765.1 Drosophila melanica
AAAATTCACAAGGGGGGAGTACATGGTTTTTTGACCAAAAAATTCAAAAAAATTTTATTTTCGAAAATGAGTATATTTTGAATGTGGAGTGAATATATGGGACAAATCATGATCAAAATGTCATCAAACATGAAAATCGGTTCAGTTTTGACAGAGTTATGGAAGTTTGAAGTAGGGGAGCTATAGATTCGAGGGGTTTATATATACATATATACGAGTATATATTGAAATTTGTAAGCCTCTAGGGCAGACGGACGGACAGGATTTGGTGAGCGAGTATAACAATTAGCAGTGCTAAGAGAGTGCTAATCGATTACCGATTAGTAAGACTCACCGTTGAAGATGACACGGAAGCGGTAGCGACCGCCACGGATGACGCCGAATGTGGCATAGAGCGTGGGCTTCGCCTTGCTGTCCTTTTTCAAGTTGCGGCCGCGTCCGTTGATCAGAATGTTCTCCGCGACGCTCTCGTCGAAGTTGTGCACCCAGTCCTGAATCATGATCACATGCTCCGACTGATCAAAGTCGTACAGATGCGCATGGGGATTCAGTTTGGCCGGCTGGCGCACTATCAGTGGCCCGGCCAGGCCGAAGGCGCGCTGATGTTCGGTGTGGCTGTGCCACCAGTTGGTGCCGCCGTGATCCACCTCGAAGCGATACCGGAACGCCTGTCCCGCCTCGATCGGATACTGGGTGACGTGCGGCACGCCGTCCATGTGGGGCGTCGATCGCTGGTGGATGCCGTGCCAGTGAATCGTTGTCGCCTCGTGCATGCTGTTGATCACGTCCGCGACGATGGTGTCGCCGTAGCACACCTCGATCGACTGGCCCGGCAAACGGCCGTTGACCACCATTATCTGGGAATCGAGGCCATCGGCGTACTTGCAATCATCGCTGCGGGCCGCCAGCTCGGCCAACTTGATGCCATCGATGAACTCCTTGCCGTTCAGCTTAAAGCGATATTTGGACTGCAAATACCGCTTGCAGGTGTCGCCCATGGTGTCGTCGTAGTGGACCACCATGTAGTAGTAGCAGATCATCGGCTGCTGATCGACGCAGTCGCGCTTGCACGGATGCTGCTGGTCCTTGTCCGCGTAACGCCACTGCGAGGATTCGCTGGACGAGAGCTGTGGATAGAGCTGCTTGATGCGCTCGTATTTGCTGACAATTCGTTTGCCGTCGGCATCTGAAAATGAAATTGCTGGGTTATCGATAATTGAGCGCCAACTGTGACATCGCTATATCGAGAATATCCTGAATCACCTTGTATGCCATCGATTTGCACGATAATCAAACTGCATATCAGAACGAAAGTCTGAACTAAATTAATTTGCATATTGTTGGATTACAAATGAAGGAAAATAAAAATGAATATGCCTTGTGGCAATGGCGGTGAATGCCAATACATAACTGTTGTTTAGTTTCCGCTGTCAGTTACCTTTTGTAAAAAGTAGCAAAAAGAACACTGTGCGATATTCAAGAAATTGCCTAGAATTCGCTTGTCTTGGCCTTGTCGAACAACTCGTAATGGTTAATTGAAGATTGTTCGCAATGTCAGATAGTCAGATAGATACACTATAGACAAAATTCTAATTTTCTGGTGACTAAATGCTTCCACTGCTGATTCAATGTCAGGGAAACAGTCATTATTGTTTATATTTATGTAGGCGTGTGCATGATTTCCCTTGGCCTATTTAATGTGCAACAATGTAACCTTGGGGAAGCCCCATGATAAAGTTTTGTTTGTTTTTTTTTTCTCTAAGATCTTTGATTTGTTTGCGCATTTAAATTTGATTTTAAATTTGTGATCAGTGCTGCACAGCGGTCAGTGCTGCCAGTGTTGTAAGCACCGGTGCCGCATCCAACAGATAACATATTAGAAAAACCAGCAAAAACAAACAATTGCCTTTGGCATGTGAATAATGAGCAGATAAAACTGATTTTGCGCCCTGGCATTGATTATATTCCAATATTATCTGCCAGATAGGCACAATTTGGAAAAAAACAACGCATATTTGTATGTTGAAGATTGCATATTCTCATTTCAATCGAAGCTAATCAAAATGCTTGACGCGTTCGCACAGAAGCACGCAAATAGTAGGTGTTTATGTATGTATGTGTGCATGTGTGTAATACATAAAGCAAACCAAGCCTAAGAACATTGTACTGAATTAGAATTTCGTTTTCATTTGTTTTTTTTTTACATATGTATCGCATTTGCAATCGTTGTGCCTTTTTTATTGGGTGGCCTGCACTTGGTACCAACTAGCTGGTTAATTATGCAAAAACAAAAATACGCCAAACCGCACAGAGTAAAAAATAAACAAGTTTGAACGATTCAAAACCAAAGCGCATCCAGTTGCTACTTGTTGGCGTCTCATGAACTTCATTAGGCAATTTATATCGCTGTCGAGCAGACGCAGACGCTGCTCAGCTCCGCCATATCCACCTCCACCTCCTTCACTCCATCGATCGTTTGCAACACACAACGGTAGGTAATTGATAGGGGGTGGCAACGCCAGTAGCAGTTAGCTTGTAGTGTTATTGCGCTGATAGTGCGTGACAAAGGAATTTCACAACGCTGGTTGATTTTGCAGACGACAACGACAACAGCAGCAGCAAACAAATGGCCAGCGTGGATACAAGCGTGCATTCCGCGGGCATTGACGAGGTGCATGATGTGCCGATGAGCGTTATTAAACGGCCGATACCCTCCGTCTTGGATGAGCTTAAAGTTCAGTCACTAATGGCCACTATCGAGGTGCGTAAAACACTCGCTTGGTTTACTTCTCTCCTTCATTTAGTTCTCTTTTATTTCTTGCATTGACCACAGGCGGAGAGAAACGCAGATGAGGTGCCACCAGTTGATATCTTATGGATTACCGGTAGCGAAGGCGGAAACTATTATTTCAGCTTTGGCGGCTGTCATCGGTACGAGGCGTGCAAGCGGCTCAACCGGGAAACCATAAAAGCAAAACTGGTGCGTTCCACGTTGAGTGACCTTTATCATTACATGGGCTCCAGTGCGCCGAAGTATTTGCCATAGTTTAATTGTGTTGTTTGTTAAATTGTCAGAAAGTTATATTGTTTTGTATGCATGTACAATTGGTAATTATATATACGTTTTTTAAAGATAAAGTTTTTTATTAACAGTCCAACTGCCACTTAGTATTTTAAGCGGAGCTTCAAATGCACTATCGATATAATTCGATTATCGAAGTGACCTTGTGTTCTGCCCTTCGATAAGTGTACGAGTATTCCAATTGGAAAGATTAACAGCACGTTTTTGATGACATTGCCATTGTAATCAATATTTTTAAACAATTTACTGGCGAGTCCCGCAGAATGTGTGTCGTTTAGGACAATCTGCACGACATATCAACAATGTTGTCTGCAATCGCACATTATAAAAAAACTATATTTATGCGTTTTCCTTCCTGTGAAGGATCTGTTGCTTAAATGTATTTTTTATATGGTACACAACTTTGATGACATGTCACGTAGGGCGTCATGTAAGCTTATGACATGTCATCGAAGATGTCAGCGAGCTGTGGTATTATAAAACAAATGTTGCGTACAAATATAACTACAATTTAATTTTTAAATGCATAAATACAAATTTTAAATTAACTATACATATTCGATATACAAAATTATTAAATTTACTGACCTTCACCAGAGGAAGGGCGAACGCTCGCGCAATATGCGCAGGCCGTAGCGTTGCCATTCGCGTTGCGAGATCCAGAGCTCGCGCGCGCTTTCCAGCACGGACATAATGGCGGCGCCCTTCCAGGCGACCATGCCCGCGTCCATGCCCTTGCTGAACACGTTTACCTCGAGGCCGGCGGGCACCTGTTGGCTGATGCGCTGCTCCAGCCAGGCGGACAGGCCGCGCATCTTGGCGCTGCTGCCCACCAAAAGAATGGCGCCGAACATTTTGCGGCGCGTCTCGTAGCTGCCGCAGCGTCCAATTGCACGGATGACGGCCTGGTCCAGGGGCACCACCTGCCCGTTGTTATTGTAGTACCACGAATTGCTCGCCTTTTGCTGTTGCTGCTGCTGTTGCTGTTGTTGCTGCTGCTGCTGTTGCTGCGAGTTGCTGTTGCTGCTGACCGTCGTCTCGTCCTGATCGACCACAATGAGCTCCTCGTCGTCGGCGGTGATGGGCAGCTGTGCCGGCTTGGCGGCGCCGGGCGTCAGTATGCTCAAATCGCCAGCACGGACGCCGTTGCGACGCCCCGTCTCACGCAGATATTCCGCATCGAAGCAGTCCTCGCAGTCGTACTGATCCTGCGCCGATTGCTGGGTGTGCACGGATCGGCTCCTGCCGGTGATGTTCAGCAGCTCGGTGTGGAAGAGCGCCAGCGGCGCCATGATGGCTTCATCGCCCACCTGCAGCGTATAGCGCACCCACTGGCCGTGCGGCTGGCGCAGCGTAAAGTGCTTCTCCTGGGCACCGCAGACATTCGCGTTCAGGTGACAGATGCGCTCCTTCAGCTCGTCCAGCAGCTGGGCGTCCACATAGCTGTCCTGCACGTTGCACTCGCGATACGGAAAGCCGCACTTGCGCAACAGCATCAGCAGCACCTGGTCGATGTCGCCGCCGCCGTAGCTGATACGGACGCGTGCGTCCAGCTGGGAGATGCCATCCTCAATGCAGGCAATCGAAGTCTTTTGGGCACCAATGTCCACCACACAGCCGTAGCCAATACCGGCGCCGTAGGTGGCCGCCACACTATCCTGCACCAGGAAGCACCGCTGGAAGCCCATCCGCTGCAGGAGCAGGGTCATCGCCTCGCGCAGATGGCGTCGCACGTAGACATCGTTCACCACCAGCACGGCACTGTGGGTGGCCAGCTCGCGCAACGGAATGTCCAAACGCTGCTCGAGCGCATACGACCAGATGCGCTCCAGATGCGACAGCGTCGCTTGGAGCGATCCCCCCCTGCCGGCGTGGACATTCAGTTCGCCGCGCTGCACGGGAAAGTGTATGTCGTAGTTGGCAGCATCGCTGGCAGTGAGCCGCAGTATCTGCTCGTCGTACAGCACCGGGGCGTCGCTGTGCCAGTTGTTGTACTCCTCGGCGGGCATCGGCGGCGGCACCTTCTCCGCGACGCTGCTGCGATTGAAGTGCGCCAGTTGCTGCGGTGGCGTCGCGACCCGCAAACGATTCTGTTCATCCACCACGCAATGCTGCAGCAGATGCGACACAGCCAAACGCTGCTCCTCGAACTCCACCTGCAGCCGGCCGGCGTTGACGCTGTCCAGCGGCGGCAGCAGCGGATCGTGATGCGGCATGGCGCCGTCGTGCGGCTGCTGGCAATTGCGCTTGTAGGCGACCGCGTGCAGCATTGTCAGCGGAATCAGATCGGCGACACGGCCAATGCGCAGATGCTGTGAGCCCGGATGGATGATGATGATTTTGGGCGCCTCTACGGGCTGGCTGGGCGTTGGCGTCTGCCACACACGCCCGCTGCTTGTGCTGCTCGCCCGCGAACGCCTGTGAATACAAAGGGATTTGTTAAGTATAGGTTTCTCGTCCATTTTTCGGACGCCACTCACTGCATTGTCCAATCAAAAGTTGCTGAAGCGACGGCGGCAGCCGGCGCAAATATTTTGTGGCTTGCATGGTGCTCGCTGCTATCGAATCGAATATCAACTGTGCACAGTAATGCTGCGTTTCCAATGCACGCGTTTTGTTATCGTTCGCTCGATCAACTTTTGTGTGAATAAGATAACAGTTTGTTTTCTTAAGCGTGTCAACTGTTGCCACATGTCAATTAAAAACAGCCACACAGTAATACCATATTACTGTTAGACTAATTAAATATTTATAATTATAGTTTATATGAAATCATACAAATTATGCAGTGTAAATTTTAAGCAAAGTTTTGTATTATTACTGCTTTAAATATTAAAGTATTTAGTTAAATAAATGTTTGTTAAAAAAGCAATGCAAACCAAATACCGTATTTAATCAAAGTCTGCCAGTTCAAGTATATTTTTAAAATAATTGATTCATTTTTTTCTGTTTTTCTTTATTAAAAAATTTTGTGTAACAGCTAGGTAATGAAGTAGCACGTTTCGAAGTGTCACATCAACCAGCTCAACGTCACACGCACTAGTCGCATACCGATAGATGACAAAAACAAGCACTATCTATCGATAACAGTTTTCCCCAGGAACGTGCTGCGTCTTTTGTTGTTAATCATTGCGAAATTCCAAAATCAAGTCAGTTAGTACAAAGTCAAAAACTAAAAAAAATTAGACCAGAAACTGCACAAAATGTCCCAATTTACCTGCATCAATTGCGATGCGCGCTTCACCAACGCGAAAACACAGCAGGAGCACTACAAAACCGACTGGCACCGTTACAATCTAAAGAGGCGCGTGGCGCAGCTGCCGCCCGTGACGGCCGAGGAGTTCCAGCAGCGCGTGCTGAGCGCACGCAGAGCCACAGAGATGGCCATCGAGGAGCAGCAAATGAGCGTCTACTGCACCGCCTGTCGCAAGCAGTTTGGCAACCAGAAGGCCCACGACAATCATCTGAACAGCAAAAAGCACAAGGAATGCCTTGCACGGCTGGAACAGCAGGAGGCGGAGACGGTGTGCGTAAAGAGCATTGTGAAGCCGCGTCCGCATCCCGCTCTGGCGGCAGCTGCCGCCGGCAAGGGACGTCTGGCGTTTGCCGAGCGGGCAACGCAAATGGAAACTGAAGCGAATGTGGAAGATGGAGACGACGACGACTTTGAAGATATTGAAGAGGAGGTGGTGCGTGCGCCTCAACACAAGCTGAATGCTATGAAACGCAACTACTTGTTTGCTTCGTTTTTCAGATTGACTCGGATGAATGGGAGCAGATAGCCGAAAATCCGTTGACCGAACGCGATTGCCTCTTCTGCAGCCATCAGAGCGAAGATCTGGTGGAGAACCTCAAGCACATGTCCGTCGCACATTCGTTCTTTATACCGGACACCGAATACTGCACGGACATTGAGGGTCTGCTCTACTATCTAGGCGAGAAAGTGGCCAACTATTTCATTTGCCTGTGGTGTAACGATCGCGGCAAGACCTTCTATTCCCTGGATGCGGTGCGCAAGCATATGGTCGACAAGGGACACTGCCAGATGCTCCACGAAGGCGTCGCCCTAGCCGAATATGCCGAATACTATGACTACAGTGCCAGTTATCCTGATAATGTACGTTTCTTCATATAAGTATGGCAGCTGAAATATCGATGAATCAATGCATATCGGCGCATATCGAAATTGCTCGTTTCGTTCAGTTCGCTATCTGCATCACACACATACAACGGGCACATACTTACGCTCTCTTACTCCCAATTGTAGAAAGATGGCATGGACATTGACGAAGAGGTTGTGCCCGAGCTGCTCGACGGCGACGAGTATCAGCTGGTGCTGCCGTCAGGCGCCGTCATTGGACATCGCTCGTTGCTGCGCTACTACAAGCAGCGTCTGCATCCAGAGCGCGCTGTGGTGCTCAAGAAGTCCGACCGGAAGCTACATCACGTACTGAGCGAATATCGTGCTCTCGGCTGGACACAGACGCAACAGCAGGCGGCGGCGCGCAAGGCGCGTGACATTCATTTGATGAAGCGCGTCCAGTCCAAGTGGCAGATGCAGTTGGGCACCAAGGCCAACAAGCTGCAGAAACATTATCGCGCCCAGGTGCTTATTTAAGCAGAACAAAAACAAAAAAAACTAAAGCAACGTTTTTTTCTCGCTTAAATTAAGCAAACTTGTTTTCTTTGTAAAATTACTGCAATTTTTTCTCAAAATAAAAGTACATAATTTAAATTAAAAATTAAATAAAATTTACTTTTGATTCTGTATAAGTAAAATTATTTCGTTAATATTACAACTAAATTTATATATATTAAAACTAGGTAAAAAAAAAATAAACGGTTCTAATTCCTTAGAACGCTCTTGCTAACTGTAAACGCGATGAGCGGGTGTGTGTATGTGTGGTTGTGAGCGAGACGGCTGCATGGTGAGAGTGTGGTGATTTAAATAAACCGATGTATGTGCGTGTGGGTGAGTGGTGAACATTGTAAATTTCAGCTAGCTATGCATTTGTGTGCGTGTGTGTGTGTGTTTTTTTGTTTGTGTGAATGGATGTGCAATAAATAGCTGTGTCTGCTGGGCGAGCTTTGCGAACGGAAGAGCAGCACACAAAGAGAGAGAGAGAGAGAAAGAAGAGACTGAGCTCTTCAGACGGTGTTCGTGTTGTTGTTGTGGTTTTTTTTCCATTTAATTTTTTTTTTTGTTTTTGCCAGAGGCAGTTCGACAGTGAAAACGAATCAAAATAAAAATATCAATTTAAATAAAATTAATGAAAAGTAGGGGGGCTTTTAAATTATGGTTAAAGGCGGCAGGTAACGCTAATGTATAACTACAGGATTCTGTTGAACACATACGCCCACCATGGGCGACGACGAGGAGGCGTCGCTGCTGGCGCCCGCTGTTGAGCTGCTGCCACCGCCGGCGCCACCGCCGACGCCAACAGATGTTGCTGCCGACGCCAGTGACGATGACGAGGATGCGGACGCAGGCAGTGGCATTGGCATTGGCATCGGCAGCGGCAGCGGCGCCAACGGCTGGGGATGATAGAGCAGGGCCGTGTAGGCGCCCGGCGGCCCAACGACCGGAGCGGGGCCGCCGGCGGCGGAGGCGCTGATCACACTTGAATCGGTCATCATCAGATGCGATGCGGCGGCGGACATGTTGCCGTAGTGGTGCATCAGGTCCAGCGGCAGTGACGCCGGCGCATAGCTGTGATGCGGCTGCGGCAGCGGCGGCAGCTGATGCTGTTGATGTGCGGCGGGTGGTGGCAGCGGCGGCGGCAGCAGCAGCGACGTTGGCGGCGGCGGTGGCGGCACTCCGCCATTATGCTTAATGCTGTTGAAACTTTGATGTGGACCAACGCTGCCGACGCCAACGCTGACGCCGCTGCTGCGCATGCGCCCAAATGGCGGCTGGCCGAGACGCAGCGCAGCCGCTGCCATGGCCGCTGCCGAAACGGGCGGCAGCGGCGGCGGCGGCATTTGCTGCGACAGCGGCGGATCACAGTCCATGGCGTGCGGATAGCTGTTGCTCATAAACAAGTTGCGGCGACTGCTGCCGACGCCGCTGTTGTGATTTAAGCTATTCAGACTGTTATTGTTGTTGTTGTTAATGTTGTTGCTTGTCGTTGCTGTTGCCGTTGGCTGCGCCTGCAGACTAAGCGCCGAAAAGTTCATGGCATTGGCCGTCGTTGCTGTGCTGTTAATAATGTTGTTGTTGTTGTTGATAATGATGTTGTTGCCGCTATTACTGTTATTGCTGCTGTTGTTGTTTGTGTGATGCAGTAGCAGACCTGTAAAATGCAAATTTTGAGAGAGAGCTTCAATAACAGAGCGATAGCTGTAAAAAAAATGTTAAGCACGAAGAGCGTAACAGCGCAATACTGTCACACTTTTTGTTGTTCTCTTGTTTTTCTTGCTTTTTTTTTTGTTGATTATATCATAAATTTTTATTGAAGGGTTTTTTCGCTTTTTTTTGTTGTAATTTTCCTTGTTTTGCTTTAGTTTTTTTTTTGTAGTTTTTCTTTTTGTTCATTTTGAATTGTTTTTGTTTTTTTTTTTGTGTTTTGTTTTTAACTTATGTTTAGTAATCATTCATAAATTATTTCGTACTCATTAAACTTAAACCATCAGCTTTATGTTAAATTTATATATATATATATAAATGCCACATATGCGTGAGTGTGTGTGTGTCTGAGTATGTGTGTGTGTGTTTGTGTGTGTTTGTGTTGTTTGTTTGTCTATGTTCTGATTTTAAATTTGTTCGTTTTGTTTTGTTTTTGTTCTATTACATTACTAAACAACTAAATGCATTTCATTTCAAAACCAGTTTTTGCTCTTGTTTAATTTCATTAACAGTTCAGTTTCGTTTTGTTTTAAATTTCCTTTTGCAATACTGTTTCGTTAAACGGTCATAGCTATGTATGTATGTATGTATGTATGTATGTAAATGTGTTTTGTTCAGAAAAAAATTGTTTTTACATATGTATGCACACATGCATGCACACATTTGCGTGTGTGTTGGCGTTCGTTTCTATTTTCTTTGCTAGCGCCTCGCTGGGACGCCATCTTGAATCGGGCGCTCTCTGTTTTGCTGTTAGAGTTCACATAGGCTTTACATAAATTGTTGCTGCATAAATTGAGGCGTTCTCACTGATCTTTTTTTATTTTTTATTTATTTTTTTTGGCATTGTTAAATTTGGTTGCGTGTTTTCTAAATATGACTTTTTTCTTTTTTTTTTTTTTGGTGTATTGGTATTCCTCATTTTTGCCTAAATCTAAATGCTTGCAATTAATTTTCAAGTTTCTTTTTAGTATTCGCTTTCGCATTTTGCAGCTGCATCTTCATCTAAACTATGTATGTGGGTGTGTGTATTGCGTCTGTGTGTGTGTTTGTGTGTGTATGTGTTGAATGAATGCTTTTCGTTTTTGTGTTTGTAATTGTAACTTATATTTTTAACACTTTTGTTTCGGTTTTGCATTAAATATTTTACATAACTTTTTAAAGTTTTTATTTTTAATTTTATTTGTATTTGTATTAATTATTTGTTAAATTCTTGAATTGTTTACTCGGGGCTAACACTAACACGCACACACACACATATATATATATGTATGTATCAATTTCTCCCTCTGAGTGTCTGCCTGTTTCTATGTGTGTGTGTGTGTGCATGTGTGCAATAAAAATTAATTGATTTTTATTTTCGTTTACGCATAATTATTAATATATGTATACATATATGCATATGTCTATGTTTGTGTATAATTTTTAAATGCTAGTTTTTATTTTTAGTACTGATTTATGTTGTTATGCAATGCTTTGGAATTGTCCATTTCCATTTGAATTATATATTGTTTTCAAGTTATCCCTAACGATAAATATTTTTTGCTTGCTTGATTTTTTTGTGTTTAATATTTATTATTTTTGCTATTTTTACACGCCTAAAACTATGATTTGTGTTTAGATTTGGTATTTTGCATAATTTGTTAAATTTCTTTGTTTTTTATCATTTTATATCAATAAAAACTTGATGCATAAGTATTTTTACTGAAGTTGTCAAAGCTGTTCCACTGTTCGATTAACAGTTAAGCTGTGTTCTGTTACCTAACATTGCTTTTACCATAGAATAAGCACATTTTGTTTCGATTTATAAATTTTCTTTACGTATGCAATAAGAATGTCTGTGTGTGTGTGTGTGTGTGTGTGTGTGTGTGTGGGAGAGTAGATAGAATAGCAAGATGGAATTATGTTAAATATTTACATATTTGTGTGTGTGCGTGTGTGTGTGTGTGTGTGTGTATGCATGCAATCATGTTACGCTCCTGATCGTGTGTTGTTCTGTGAGTGTGAGAGCAAATGAGGCTCAAAAATGCTTTGGACGTGGGAAAGAGCGAGCTTTTGTTTTGCAATGCCGTGTTTCGCTTCGGTTTGTTGGGGTTATGTAAATATCACAAAAAAAGCGGCGCCTGTTAGTATACAACTCTGGGCCACTATTAAATACACAACACACGAACAAGCACTGAGATCCACTCAGACACACACACACACGCACACACACACACACACACACACACCCGTGTGCAACACCTATTTTGTATGTGTAGCAGAATCGACTTGTGTCAAAGTTTTAAATATTTGTATTTTTTAATTTAATTAATTTTTTTTTTTGTTATTTTTTTTATTTTGTATTGCCCTTTTGGAAGTATTTAACATCGTCAACCGTTTTACAACTATGCGTGCAGTAGTATCAGTCTCAGTAAGTAATGCCTAAAAAATACACTATTGCAATTTCAGAGAAAAAACTCACAAAAAAAAACAAAAAAAAAAGAAGCTAAATATATACTAAAGAATGTTCCAGTTGGCTGTAACCAACTGCGGTACACTCTGTTCACAGTGTAAACACAGCTTAATATAAATATAAATTGGATACCTTCTCCCCTTTTTTCAATTTGTGAACAGAGCATAATAAAAAGAAACTCGTATTTAACATTCACACAGAAACGCGTGCGATCGCAGGCAGCGCTGTTAACCTAGCTTAACAGTGCGCTGTTAACACAATATGACAAACAGACAAACGAAGAGCGAACAAAGTGAAGCTTGTGTTAATGGGTGTGTGTGTGTGTGTGTGTGTGTGTGGAGAGAGAGCAAACAACAAAGAGTGGCCAAGATATAGGTGTATATGCTTGTGTGTGTGTGTGTGTGTGTGTGGATTCTTCATAATGGCAACTTTTACGCTTGACTGTTCATTGAATTTATCTCTCTCTTTATATACATACATGCACACAAGTATACACATATATATATATAAATATACGCTCACCGCCAACTGTTATCCTGTCTGTATCTGAATTGCTTTCCTTTATGTGATTTTAAATGTTAATGTACTTTAAACTTATATTGTTGCTTCATATTTTCTATATATATTATACATATACATATTTATTTATATTTCTGTATAT
>SCDT01000967.1:0-24804 GCA_004143765.1 Drosophila melanica
ACATATATATATATATATATAAATTTATATATATATATAAATGTATTTACCGAGTACGTAACGTAGAGGCTATATAGAGAGGCGGCTTTTGCTGGCCAGGCTACTAAAAATGGTCTGGCACACACACACACACACACACACACACACAGATGCATCAGAGAGGCGCGTTAAAATGCCCAGACAACCAAATTTAGTAACACAAAACAACAACAACAACAACAGCATCATCAGCAAAGAGCAAAGCGTAATGAAATCAAATAAAAAAGTGCACGCCATCGGGAAAATGCAGCACAAAGCGGCAAACGGAACCCGCTCACTTTACTTAGTTGAAGATATAAAAAAAAAATTCTTAGTTTTTTTTTCTGCCTGCTTCAAAGAGTTTTTCCACACAAAGCAGAAGAAGAAGAAGAGGAAGAGTTAGTAGTAGAAGCCTAGCAGCAGCACATCAAAAATGAAAACATTTTCTCGCAACTCAACTCCAGACTCCTCTTTCTATATATAGTCGTCAGTTTCTGGCGAGTTGCTGCTCAAGTGTCCGCAGTGAAGTGCTTTTGATTAGTTTTAGTTGCCATCGATAATAGCAACAACAACAACAACAACAACAACAACAACAACAACAACAACAACAACAGCAACATGAAGTATTGGCCTCAATTCTGTTTAGTACTCCCCCTAACTAACTGAGGAAAGTCTGGTGTCTGTTGCAGCCACAATAATAACACAAGTTTGGTCTCAATTAGATAATTTTCTATTGGGCTCCCTTCCACAAACCTATATATATGTATATGTATGTGTATAGAGTGAGAGAAGTACCACTCCATGCAATTATCTAATCAATAGGTTTGCACTGTCTACGATCGTGCCACGATCGCTGTGGCGGTATCTACAGAGGAAATCGTTTATATATATATGCCGTTCTACACATATCGAATTTATTGAGCAGTTATGTTGAAAAACAAAAAAAAAAAAGAAGGAAAATAAAACTTGTTAATGGTAAATATTTGAATTGGCTGCGGCAAGTGCTTGACTCAAAAAAATTAACCAAGATTCCAATAACCAATCGCAAAACAAGGTGTTTGCCTAGTTTTACTGTTGATAAAGCGGGAAAATTCAAGAACACTTTATAAGCTTTACGCAAAGCTTATAAAACGTATTCTTTGTCAACACTAAAAAAATAAACACATTTTTATACTATTGGAATATTGGTCAATGTTGACTTTTAACGATCAGTTTATAAAATGTTCTTTGACATTTCAAGAGTTCTAAATCTTAATTTTAAATATTATTTAGATGAAGGTTCATCAAATCGTTTTAACCTAAGCTAATCTCTTAATTTCATAATTATCTCAACTTAAAACTTTATAATATGCCAGTTCAACCCTAAATCTAAATATATACAACAATGGCATATCTTTATAAATATTCAGTTTTTAAAAAGCACATCAATCTGAAGCTGCCATTAGCTGCTTTAAGTTGATTTGACATGGTTTTTCAAAGAAAAAAAATGTTTTTGAAATACCATCCAACACCTTTGACAAGCTTTTGATAAGACTATCGATCAACGGCAGTTGCTGCGTGTGGCCGCCAATCGCAATCGATGACAGTTTGCAAACGCTTGTTGTCTATCGATCAACATATTGAAATTAACAAAAAAAGAAGCAGATTTATTTTTGTGTATTCTTTCCTATATAAATTAGTTTGGTATTGTGTCTTTGGCCAAGTCTTGTGCTACAATTTTCACACACCAATCAGCGACGATTCAGTTCTCTAATTTTCGTCGTTGTCCAAAACTGGCGGCCATTTTGAATCAATTTGCATGCATAAAACGCTAACTAAATCGTATATTGATTAGCACAAGTTCTCTCTTTAAGATGCTTATGAAAAAACCCAACGTAAGGGCAAAACCCACGCCAATCAATTTTATAAGTAAACATTTGTTGTTTAAAGCTTTCGCTTTGAACTCATTTTTTTTTTTTTTTGTGCGGATACCGACAAAATTTATGATGAGCAAAACAAATGCAGATTTTGTCGAGATTTTTTTTTTTTTTTTTTAGTTTTTTGTAGTGTTCGTCAACTCCCTCACAATTTATTAGATAACGGTACGAGCATGGGCGAGTATTGTTTTCTTATGAAAACGACAAAATGTCGACGTTGTTAGCTGTCGATGGCGATGATATGATAATGCCGCACATAAATATACAATAGACGGGGGTAAATAATACAAAAACAACACTTTCAGCCTGCAAGCTACATGTGACATGTGTATATATATATATTCATTTGTATGGGTGTATCTGCTTTAAAGATCGTTAGCTGCACAAGAATAACATCATTTTTCATTTGATTGGAGAGCAGATTGAGCGATAAATAAAAGAGAAAGACAGAAAGAGAGGAGGAAAACTTCAAATAGTTTTTGTTTTAATTTAAATTTATATAACATTTTTAATGTGTTTTTCGCTTGTTGTTACATTTTTTAACATTCGCTTTCCTCTGTTTTTAAACATTTTAGTTGGAGCTTAATAAACGCCTGAGTCTGCATTTTTATTGGTCTTAATTTTTACCTGCTGCCTGTTGATTTGCTTTTTAACATTTAAATTGGTAATTTTTCTTGTTGTTGCCTGTTTTTATTATTATTTTTCTGCTGGCTCAGTTCGTTTCTTCTTGTGGTTGTTGTTGTTGTTATTTTTGTTGTCGCCCACTGCTTGTGTTTTCTGGTTTTTTTTTTGTGTGATGAAAACGCTTCGCCCAAATGCTGTTTGTTGTTGTTTCTACTTGTGTCGTTTTTTGTTGTTGCTGTTGTTGTTTATTGCCTTTGCCAAATGAATAAAAATATATACAATATTTCGTGCGTGTGTGTGAGTGACGTTTGTCGTTGGCGTAAAAATACCAAAAATACAAGAAAAAGAAAAAAACAAAAAAGTAGCAAAACCAAAAAAAGTCAAAGCACATGCTGTGGGCGGGCAGTAATTTGAGTTGGAATATGTTGAGGTGGGTTGTGGTGAGGTGAAGTTGAGATCAAAGCAGCTGCAGCTGCAGTTGCCAAAAAACTGCAGATGAAAATTTACAGTGGTTTGCTTTATACAATTCCATAGTTAAATTTAGAGCAACGGAAGGCTCATTAAAAAATTTTAATTGCAAAAAATACAGATTTTAGGCGATTCGGCATCTGCGTTCGATTCGTTGAAAGAGGAATTCTTTTTTAACATATTAATTATATAATTCATACTATATTTAAATATATTTATAGAAAAAGAAATAAATTAAGCTTAACATTAATATTTTTCTTAGCTTTTTTTTATTATACATTTTACTTAAAGCTGTCAATATATTCCACTTTGCATACCATTTCTCGCAATGAACACTTAAAGTTCATTAAATAGTTATTAAAAGAGAAGGTAGTTATTTCATTGATGTTTTATTCTGATACATGCAGTGGATATAGCAACAAGTAAAAAAGGTAATATCCAAGTTCCCACTAAGCCGCTGCACCGCATCCGGCTATATTGCAAATGTAATCAATTGAATTTAATTGCTTATAAGCTGGTTCGTAAAATGAAAAAAACAACAACTACAAAGCTGATCAGTTGTCAAAGTGAACGCTTATGCTAGTACTTAAAAGTGTACATGTGTTTGTGTGTGTGTGTGTGTGTATCTTGCATGTCTAATTTGTATGTCTCTCTTTTTAGTGTAATCGATTCGTTTCGCCGTGATCAAGCAGCTATTCAAAGGCACATAAAATTTGCTCGTTTCCATTACACCCCACAATTTGTCTCTCTTTCACACACAACTCTGCAGTTTTTTTTTTGTCTTTTTTTTAACTTACTGTCTACAGCAGCCAACAACAAGAACCGCAAAGCAACAGCAAAAAAGACTGAAGCTGCGTTTGTCGCGTGGTCTGCGCTGTCCCTCTCTGCTACTGGCGGTGCGCTGCTCTGCACACTGCTCGCACACTACATCTCTCTGCCACTGGCTCTGCCGCAACCTTTCTCGCTTGCTCCTGCTGTGTAGCTGTGCTGAAGGTGCGTGGGCACGAGAACGGAAACAGCGCGCAGTCAGCGTCGGCGTTGTCTGTCGCTGTTGACGTTACGTCAATGTGAGATGTGCATGTGTGAGTATTTTTCTGTGTATTTGCTTGTGCTGGCCTGTGGATTACAATAACAACATAAAAGGTAAAATCGTTGCCTATTGCCGCGCTGTCTGCGGCGACTAATTAGGTAACGTGCCAGCTACAACAACAAGAACAACCCCTCCCATACCCTACGATAAGAGCAGCGCAGCCGCTGCGCAGCAACAACGACGCAAATAGCAACATAAATTTTGCACACACACGCATACACACTCACACACACACATCTGCACTAACAACAAAATCCAATAAGAAAGCAACTGCGCGGCCTGCCAGGCTGTCTGTGCCAGCGGCTGCCTCGTCGCGCTGCCGTGCGGCGGTTGTTGTTTTTTTGTTTTTTGTTTTTGTGATGATTTTTTTTTTTTGCTGCCTTTTTGCAAAAATAAATTTAATTTTGTAGCTATTAATTTTCCACTCTAGATACGAGCGCGAGACGCTGCCACCGCTGCCCTCTCGCCATCTCATCTGTCTATCTGGCGGCTAGCTAATTAAATAACTAAAAAAGAGTTTTTATAATTGTTGGCTTATTCATTGCCTTCTGCTTGGATGCTTTGGACTGCACAGCAGCTGGTGCTGCATGCAAGCGCACGCTTATAACGGTTTATTAAAACGAATGCGCAGCAAACAGGGCGTCAAGTTAGGAAGTGAGACCAGCTCAGCACAAAGGGGGAGCTTTTTAAAGCTTTTCTTCACGATCTATAATTCTTTCACTGTGTATTTTTGTTTTTGTTCTTTTTTTTGCACAATTAGTTAACGTATGCATGTATATGTAAATATATATGTGTATATTTATGTATGTATAATAAATTAACGTCTTTTTTTATCGCTTTAATGATAAAACGTTTTGCTTGATTGGTCTAAAGCGCATAAATAACAAATAAACAAAGCGTGCAAAGTGTTATTGTTATTATATTATTGTTGTAGCTGCTGCTTGATAACGCTGAGGGGTGGCCTCTGATATCTGATATCATATGCCAAAAATGTGCTGCCTCCGTTCGAGGGGTGATATGCGTCCAATCAGGTGGCGTGGACTTAGGTGAATTAACCTTGGGAATGTTCGATAAAAACAAGAACAATTGCAAAATAAGAAAGTTCAAGAAAAATGTAGCCAAAGGCTGGGGTAGATATAAAGAGAGGGTGGGGGTGAGAAAAAGTTGGTAGAAAAAAATTTTTAAAAATTTGAATTTTTTGTAATTAACTGCATTTTTTTTCTTGACCTAAATAATTAATAAATAATATATAAAAAATGCCTAAAATGTTTAAGAAATATTGAAGATCATATGAAAGTTTCACTTCTCAATAAAAATTAAAGAATAGATAAATCCTTCAGAGGGAAATAACTCCTAAATAATCTATACAAATTTTAGATTAAAAATATTCGTTCTGGAACTGAACGTATTTGGGTAAGATGAGTTTAGGTTTCTATTATAGTAGACGCTGCTTTAAAGATCACTCTGTAAACGATCTATTCCCAAAAATATTTTCAGTCAGTACAAGCTAAGACTTCTAATACAGAAGGCATAATATGAGTGCCTTTTTTAGAAAAATTATTGGAAAATTTTCAAACACGGTAAATATGTGAAATAATACTTTTGTGTAAATTACTAATCGCATATATCATAGTCAATGTCCCAGACCGTCAATACTTCAAATCAGGAAGAGGAGCCCGTCGTGCGTCCGCTGCCGCCGCGACGCAGCGCTCGGTTATTGATCAAGCGGGAGAGGGCGCGCAGGCAGGCCGAGGAGGAGCTGAAGCGACGCCTGGAAGTGCAGTTGGTGGAGCGGCTCGACGAACAGTTGATGCAGCAAAGACAGAGCAAATTCGTGAGACGCATGTCCCAGCGAATGGAGCAGGAGACGGAGCTGCAGCTGTTGCCGTCGCCGAATATGCCGAAGCCGCGCCAGAAACGCAAGCGTATCCGTGACAAGCACCAGGAGCTAAACGGAGATCACGATGATCACAATTGGAATGAGAATCAGAATCCGGACCAAGACCAGGAACAAAGTCGGGTCGAAGGAAACCGCTGCGTCTGCGCCGAGATCGATGGGGAATACTACAAACTATACGATTTACCCGATAAGGCCGAGCATATTGTACGGGAGGTACCACGGACACTCTAAGATTTGAATTCATATAATTGTTATTGTTTCAAGAAAATGTTAAAAAATTCGAGGTTATATTAAAATTTATATGCCTATGTTGGGCATACATAAGTAATACAAATTGCTATCACTATTTTCTTAATTTTGTTTACCAAAAACAAAGTTTGTATTCATTTAAAGATTCTTTATTGATTAACTTCTTCGCTTTTCCTTTCCTTGCCGGTAACGCCTTTTTCCGCCTAAAAAGAGGCGTACAAATAAATAGGCCATAAATCAACTATATTTCTATATTCGACTTCATATCTCGTTTCGATTCCGTAGAAATTCGTTGCTGTTTTATAACCCGTGACATCAGCTGCATGACGGACTTGCACAAATTTAATTTGCTTACGGTGTCTACAAATTCGTATACCCTGTAAACAGTAGACCCCAACGGGGTAGACGATTGAGAAGGCAACATTAAACACAACCAGAGTAGAAAATATTTATTATTTTGATAAATGGTGTTCATACCCTGTGGTTATACCCTGTAATATTTTTGTGATTAGATATGCCATTGGCAACAAAGATAGTTGTTGATAAAAACGAGTTCATGATTATACAATACTCTCTTGCAGTCATTTACTGGGTATTCTAAATTCGATCAACTTTATTTATAATAAAATTGTGTAAAAATGTGTATATTTTAACTGTTATCTATTTCTACTATTTGCTATAGTTGTGTTAAAGTTGTTTATAAATGTGTATACCCTGTAATACATGTATGTGTAGGGTATACTAACTATGTTTTAGCAAAAGAAAAATAGCAACTATTGTAACTAAAATAGAACATCTAATAGGCAATTTTTCAAGTCATATTTTCTGTTCAAATAACATTTACAGGGTATTTTATGACAGTTGAGCTTTATCTGCCAGACTGTCGTACTTCTGTTTGTTATTACTAAACGTGTTATCAAACGCATAAACGATAAGCAGCCAACAAAACAAACGACAAACAAAGTTTATTGCTGCGACAAACCAACTCGGAAAGGCCCCACCAGACTTATGGGCCCTACTATTTTCAGATAATGTCAAGTGGAGTTAAATTATATTATTTTTATTTTTGCCAGGGTTCGGGTTCAAGAAAAGCGGCAACAAAAAAACAGTTTCTTTGCAGCTTGAAATTCTCACCTTGAACCAAAATGGTGACAAGTAAGTTGGCAATTTATGCGGCCCATATATAACGCTTACGGATGCCGATCAAAGGAAAACGATGGAAGCTGCAGAGGCGTAAGCGGGGGCGTGATCCCACTGGCGGCAGGTCACATGGGATGCCCCGCAACAACAACGCATACAAAATTTAATCCGCAGCGCAATAATTTTTCGATTTAATTTTTGGTCTCTTTTAATTTTGTTTTCTTGCTTAAAGCGGCTCAAGAAAATCTTCGGGCATGTCAAATTGAGTTCCATTCAAAAAAAAGAAGAGGTAAAATAAAAAATTAAAAGAGATCGAGAGCAAAATACAAAACAAAAGTTATAAAATGCGGGCAAGTTAAGCAAGGGCATGCTTGACTGGCAGATACTCCGTAATTATTATATTATACAATAAATAAATTTAATAATTTTGTTCATCAATTTTCATGAAATCATTTCAAAGAAACTTTACTTTAATAATAATAAATGAGTGTAGAAATATTAAAATGAAAAAATATAGCTCAAATAATTTTCGGGATATGTTGAAATATGATGGATAAGAAGTCGATATTTATCGATTCATGAAATTTACATTCTTCAAAAGTTTTGGTATTTATTTTCTCATTGTTATTATTTATTAATGATATATAACACTTATATAAATCTGGTTATGCTCTATAAAACTAGCCTCTTTCAGCCAGTTACAAACATTGGCACAACTTTATGATACCCTTTTGTGGGCCTTTACAATGGGTAACAAAAACGAAAAAAAAAATAAAGGCAACGCGGCTGTCAAAAGATCTTAACGATGAAAAAAAAAACCAAAAATGTTGAGACCAAAAAAAAAAAAAGCGATCCTGGCAGGCGAAGACTTACAAAAACGCGCAGAAGGGCTGTCAGTTTGCGCGCTGCCAAGTTCGCAGTTTGCAGTCTCCAGAGCCGAAAGAGAGACACACACAAACACACACAGATACACACACAGGCCATGTACTCTGTGTTCGGGCCAAGTGAGAAAACCAAGCGCGACACCAACACCAAAAACCGGCTACGACCGCCGCTCGGCGTCTCTTCTGACGCGGCTGTGGCCTGTGGCAAGGGAATTGAATTGAATTTCCAGTCGGACGTTCAAAATTTGTGCCTTTGCCTTTTTGAAGGTGTGAAGAAAAAATAAAATACAAAGCACAGCGGAGACGACGGCGACGGCACAGCACGAATTTCTGAAAAACTTCAGCAACAACAACAACAATGAGACGAAATCAACTGCAGATCTGCCAGAACAGAAACTAAAGAACAGCACAGCAGAAACCAAAGAATAAAAACAAAAACAAAAAAAATATATTCAAGAAACTGAAAACTGGATTGTTGCCTCGTTTTCCAGTGTGTGGCATGGGATGTGAGATGAGGCATGGGGCAGACTCTTTGGGATTTCACAGAGGGTTTCAGCATTGTTGTTGCTGTTGTTGTTGCTCTGGCTATGATCTCTCCGCGTGTGTGTGTTAGAAGCATCTGTTTCTTTTGGGTTCGGATTCGGTTTCGGGATTGGTTTTTCATGTTGTTGCTGTTGTTATTATTGTTCTTGTTGTTGTTGTTGTTGTTGTTGTATTTTGCCACTTCGGCCAGCTCTGACAGGCCTCAAGAACCCAAGGTGAAAAGTACTTATAATAAGGAAGCCTGACGGCTAAATGGGCGCATTAAGATTACGGTCCCTTCAAAAACGCTTACGATTTGACTACCCAACAATATGTTTTGTGCATGGCTCATTTTTTTTTTTTTGGTTTTTTTGTTTCTTCTTTCAAAAGAGCACTGTGAGTTGACTTTTTCTTCTTCTTTTTTTGCTATTGAGCCCTATGACAAACGCAATTGTAACAAAAGTTCTTTTCAATAATGATTTGGTCGATTTGTGTATGGAATTTTTTTGTTCGTTTATATTGTTCTATTAGGCAATGGATGAATGTTGGAAATACATTTTAGGTGTTATTCAAAAGAATCAAAATCTTTGGTTTCTATAATTGAATGTTACGCTTTTGAGTGTGGAACTGATTTGGAACAAAAAGAACAATATCTGCAAATGTTACTTTCCTAAAAATCTTTTTATAATACCAATCATAGATTAAAGTTGACAATTCTCATGGTATTTTATACAGCTGATTAAGTTTTTTAAATCAACTTTTGAAATATTGCCTAAATATTATTAGAGTTTTATATTTTTGTTTAATTAAATGTTTGTTTATATGATGATGATTTATATGATATGATTTTCTTTCCTTACTTTTAAATATATTTTTTTAGAAATATTTATTAATATATTTTAAAGAAATATAATCTAGAAATATTAATTTAGAAGGCTTTATCCCATTTTAACAGACATTTGCTAATATTTTCAGAAAAAAAATTCTTTTTAAATTTAAAAATTTGCTATTTTTGATATCTTAATTCCAATAAAAATTGCACAACTACTTCGGAAACATCTCTTTTAATTTTTGTAAAAATTTTCTTTGCTTTATTTTCATATAACATTAAATATATAATGTTATATTTACTGAAATATTTAGATAATAGTGTTATTTTGTGTTCCTTTACTTCTTTAATTTTAAATATTCCTTCAAAGTTTTTTTTACATGTAAGAATTGGGCAGCCTTAACATGATTTTATTATTTTGCTTGCCATAAAAGAAAACCTTTAATTTAAATAAATTTAGGAAACATGTTTTGTATATCAATAGATCTGTAAACCCTACCCTAGAGAAGCCAACATTGGGTCTCACAGGCGCGCACGTAGCACAAACACAAACACACAACACACACACATGGAGCATAGAGATACCCACATAATAACAACAACAACAACAACATAACCGACAACTATTCAACTTCGAACCGAATCTGATTTCTGAAACTGATTGTGTATGCGTTGCTGTTGCTGTTGCATTTGTTGTTGCTGCCGCACAGTTGACGTTTCTGCCCAACGTCAGTTCGAGTTAAAAAAGAAAGAAACCTACGTGAAATCCTCCAGATACACACACACACACACACACACACACATGCATTGGCAAAGATACAGATACAGATAGACGACGCACCGAGCCACATGGAGGCGACGCGTCGGTTGGCTTAAATTGGTTTTTATTGTTGCTGTTGTTGCTGCTGCTGCTGCTGCTGCACATGTCCATTGTTGGTGTTGCCGCATTCGTTTTGACCATATTTCTTGTTCTTGTTCTGCTTCTTCTTCATCATCATCATCATTTTTATTTTTTTTTTTTACCTTTCTTTGAAGTCGCATTTAATTCTTGAGCTGCCTTTTGTTGTGGAGTCTCCGCTGGGGCCGCGCAGCTTCGAGGTGTGAAGAAAAGAATTTTTCTGTGCAATAATCTTGATGCCTTTTTAAGATTTGTTGCAGGCTCCTTAGTTGGACCTGGACGTGGAGCTGCTCTTTTGCTGTACTTCATCTTCTTCTTCTTCGGGGCCGCTTTTTTTGTTCGTTTCGTTTCGGTTCGGTTGAAAAATGGTTTTCGGGGGGGCTTAAGAAAATTTACGCCATAAAATGTGAAAATAATTGGATACACTCGCATCTCCTTTTTTGAATGCATTTCAAATTGCTAATGATGAGAAGAAGCAGCAGCAGCAGCCCAACTCGAGAGCAACAGCAACAGCTTTTGGCCAATTGCCGCATTTGCCACAGATTCCTTCCGTGAGACAAGCCAAAACGTATTGCATGGACAGTTTGCGAGCGGGCCCATTGCCAAGGCGGCTTAAAGGCAGCCGTGGCCCAGCCAACCATTAAATGCATTTATTTATGAGCTCTCCCCTCAGCTCTTGATATAATCTTGGCTAAAATTGGCGGCTCATATGCATACGTGCAGCTCGCATATGATGCGCATATTCCGATATTGAATTTAACTAGAATTCACACCTTGAGGCCAGCGCTTCATATTCCCCCCAACCCAACCCAACCCAATCTCCATCTACAAAAAATATCTATGTATATATATAATATATATGAGGCCAAGCCGCAGACTGTTTCGCGTTTAGCTGGAAAATTTATAAGCTGCGCTAATCAAAAAGCAACTCAAGTCAAGTTAAATGATATGGAAAATGCCTACATTGAATTGCTGCCAGATTTTTACGTGAATAACAATAATAATAACGATAATTATAATGATTATGATGCACATTAAGGCCACAAGCTGTTAAACGAAATGGCTCAGATATGATATTTCATATAAAGAGATATATGTATGTAGGGTATACAAAATGTTCAAAGGCTCGGTGCAACTCCTTTTCTAGCTATTTTGTTGTTGGTTTTGCTCATCTAAGCCTATCCCTTGTTCAAAAAGGAAATCATAAATCATATTTAAGCCTCTTAACGTATGCAAAAGCCATAAAATACGGACAATATGAATCACATATATACCCTTTACGGGGGTACTCAAAAATTGTCATTAGATTTGTAACGCACTAAGGCAGAAAACTATAATTATAAAGTTTCTTTCAGTTTAGAAGCTTTCCTAATTAAATTTGAAATATATTTTAAGATAAGCTTAAATTTACGTATGAAAAAATAAGTTATTTTTGATGAAAAGCAAAACATGTAAAAATATATTTTAAATAATAATAAAAACAACCAAAAAGCTAGCTTTATTATAGTCATATTGCAAAACTTGGTTGTTCTAATATTTAAATATATGTATATAAAGTTGTATCTGACTATTATATCATGGAAAGGGGATTTTTGTATGAAATATTGAAAATTTTTGATGCTATTTTAAACAAATACAGCAATAAATAGACAGACTGCTAATATATGAGTAAATTTTTATTAAAACATTGAAAAACTATATCATATAGCTATAATATGATTAATCGGTCAAAGAGTAAGTTTAAGTACATATGCTGCAGCGCATATTTGAACTGCAGCAACCGGAAGATAACTGTTCTTTATTGGCGTAAATGCCACTTTATCATATTTCATTCATTGCATAAACACACCTTAAAATCCATACGGATATATATATTTATTATTGACTTAAGTAAGATCAAATAATTTATTTACTTTAAGAATTTCATATTTAGGTTGTGCAAAAACAAACATTTTTGGAAGATAAAAATATATTTGAGATTATTTGAAACTGAAAACTGCGCTAAGATCTGTTCCAATAGAACATGACTATAACCGATTTTTGTTTTTGTATATTATATCGGTATATATATAGTGTTATAACTATCCACTTATCATAACTCGCTTAACGCTGTGCAATCTTTATACCTGGAACGTGGCTTTCGCGCTAATTCATAAATTTTTCAGCAACTTTGAATCTTGGCCGAGCGCAAACAATATGCAATAAAAATAAAATAAGCAAAGTAAGAGAATAAAAAAAAAATAAAGTAAGCTGCTAAACAAAAGCAGGCAAACAGAATGCAGTTAAAATTATCAGACCAACTGAAATCTACAAATACAGAATGCATTAACACCTCTCCTCGTGTGCTCAATACCCCACCTGCTCCCCCCCACACATCCCCCCCTTCCCACTTTCATATATGTACGTATGTGGCAAGCCCTTGTAACGAAAAAACGTTTTTTCTAAAGCTTCAACAACAACAACAACAACAACAACAACAAGTGCAACTTGCACAAATCGTGAAAAACCCCCCGAAGAGAAAGAAACAGCGGGCAAAGCGCGGGGAGCAAAAATAAAACCAGCACGAACATTGGCACAACAACAACACAAAACAACAACAATAGAAACAAAGAACCTCATAACTAAATTGCATTAAGTGTAATTATAACTAATTAGAAAAAATAAAATAAATAGAAAACGAAAAAAAAGTAATGGCAAAAAAACAAAAAACAAAATAAAACCAAGCCGCATAACTGGCCCATAAAAAAAAATTACATTTTTTCAAAATTGTTTTCATGTTTCTCTCGACCATGGCAAATGATTAAAGCCAGTGGAAAAGCTATATGCGATGCGATTAGTGGCCGCGGCACAAATGAAATCCCCAACAACAGTGAATGAAATAATTGCGCAAATATTTGAATCACCTGGGAAATGGAATTTTTAATTGATCAATACGACACAGGCCGGAAATAGCTGAGGATATATGCAAAAGATTACAAATGCAATTTGTAAATGAAATGAAAATGTTAAATAATATTTTTTATAAGATGATGCTCGAGATAAAAATAATAAAATTGAAATAATTTTAGAGTGTTTATTTATTAGATCAGCTAAAACCAATATAAAAAATATAACAGAAATTTTTGGTATATTTTTTTTATATTATTATTTTATTTTATTTTACTTGAAAATCTGTACTACAAATTTTGAATATGGATATAGTCCCAACAAAAAATATGAAACTTTGGCAGAAAATTTAAACTGCTTTTTAGATGGTTTCAGCATATCAATTAGAATTAGTTAGAATCTTTTATAAAAATCAATTAAATTCGTTTTTCTAAACTATCTCCAAGGTAAAGCTAAAGTGCATAAATGAAATTAAACTCAATTTGATTTAAGACTTTTTTAAAAATCTGAATTCGTTCTGCACGCGGATAAATCGTAGAGAAAAGATTTTTAAATATTTTTTTTTTTTTTTTTGATTTTGTTGCTTTCAGATTGTGCGCCTTTGATTAAACTAAATAAAGGCGCAGAGTTGCGACTGTACCGGGGATTTGTACAATTGGTTCTTCAATTACCGGAGCCACAGCAACAACAACAACAACAAAGCGGAGCAGATTGAAAGGCAGCTGAGCCATTAGCATTAGCCCATAGATGGATGCCTTTGGCTACGGTCAAGAGATGCAAAGCGAGAAACGGGCACAATGAACCAGAGGCCAGAGCAGCGCGGGGGGCATCTGGGGGCACACAGGGCAAAGGGGAGGCTGCCCGGCTGGCAGAGGCAGGCAGGCACAAATAAATCATTTAATATAGCGCGCTATTTATCATCTAACATTGCTGCATATCATTCTTCATCTTGGCACACACACACACACTAACACACACAATCAAACACACAGTTGGGTGCCTCAGGAGTAGACAATAACAAAAATATATAAAAGTGGAAGTAGAAAACTAGTAAGAGTGCTGTAGGAGAGTGTGCTTGACTAGCAGATACCCTGTAATGTGCTGTCTTAACTGTTAGAAATACATTTGATGATGTAGGTTAAAAAGTGGTAATAGTTAAAAATGAGATATTTCGATAATTATCGATTTTGGGTTAAAATTAAAGTTGACGATCATTAAAAGCAATCACTTAGATAGAACTACAAGAGACTACACACCAAGTTTGGCAAGTGTATGCTCTAGCAAGATAGCAATTAATCGATTTTTGAAAATTCATGTCGAGTGATCAAGAGTATACATTTAGAATAGAATAGAATTTGCGTTTCTTCTGTTACGATTACCTGCACTAATACAGCTGCAATATACCCATTGTTTTTTCTTACACATTACCACGGGGTATAAAAATAGAAGTGAAGGCAAAATTAGCGTGAATGAAACCGATGGCTGAGACGTGTGGCGATTGGTGGGGTGAGGAACGGTGTTTTGGAGGTGAGTTGAGGGAATTTACACACCTAGCCAGAGCTGTGGGAATGGAGGGAGGTCTGCGGCTGCACTCATATAAACAAATTGCGCGAACCGAGCAGCCAAAATGTCTGCTGCGGCTATAAAGTCACTGCGTGTGTGTGTGTGTGTGTGAGTGTGGTTATTCGTATGTGTGAAAGAAATGTACAAATGTTTGGCCGTTTGTCTGTCTGTCGATTTGTCGTATCTTTTCTAGCGAATGATTCTGTGTTGTTTATTCGTCACTTTAACACGTTCGATGCTGACAGCGACAGCGACAGCGACTGAGGCAGCGACAGCGACGCAACGTCACTGACACCGACACACACATAGACAAACAGACAGACATACAAAAACAAACGAAACGCAGCGGCAGAATTTATTTTTATTTAATGCGCGCCTCGCACATATGTGCATACATACATGCATTTGTCTGCGTGTGTGTGTGTGTTTGTGTCTGTGTGCGTATGTTTGTGTGTTGCATGCTATGCCTATCAAGATTGAATTTGGATTTACGTTTGATTGTTTTGATTGTTGCCGCCAACATTTGACTAACAGCAAATGCGTAACAAAACATAACGCTGTAAAAGTTACAAAAAAAAAAACAAAGTTTCTTTAAAATTCTATGTGTTGTGTACGTACGTATATGTGTATGTATTTATTTTGTTTTGCTGTGATTTTATGCTCGCTTTAACTGGCGCTCTCTTGGTCTCTCTCTCTCACTCTCTTTTCCACTTGATCTCTCACTTGCATGCGCGCTATTAGAATTTTGTTGCTTTCCCAAAAACAAATAAAGGATAATGCGGTTTAACTATTATGTCTTATCACAGACATGTGCTGTGCAAATGCATTGATTTTTGTTGATTTCTTATTTTTCTTAGTTTTGTATTGATTTGCAACACACACGCGCTTTTGTTTTCGGTTAATTAAGCGTAAAGTAATGAAAACACTTGGCACGACGCGGTTACCTTACGCTTTGACAACTGAACGAGAACTGATTGTAAATATGTATGTTGTATCGATAAGTTGAGAGCAAATGTTCAGCTGCGCTGCCACAACAATCAGGGCTGCCAAAAGCAGTGCTGGAAAATTCAACAAAAAAGTGAGATAAAATAATGTAAATTATAATACTGCAAAATATTATTTAAAAAAATATTTAAATTCTATAAAAATAAAAAAATGGCTAAAACTTCAATAAAAACAAAATCTGTTAAGTTCACTATAAAATAAGAAATTATTACATTTTTCCGCCCACTTGCTTTTTGGACGACAGTGCTGCATAACGTACAGTGTTGTGGATTTCATAAACAGCTGTTTTGTTTTTGGAAATGTCGTTGTTACTCACTATTACAACATCAATATCGAAAAGGCTAATATTACAAAGTGTCGGCAACGGCGTGCATCAAAACCGCTTGCAACTCGCCGCCAAACCCTGTACAACATTTTTGAAAGCATGCACGGTGTCAGCGCGCACTATATGGGGCTATGTGGCCGTGGCCTTCAATCAAGTGGATGCGGAACGTCTGTCGAAGGTGGGTCCGAATCGGCTCTGCGCCGAATGGGTGGTGAAAAACGGCGGTGGCGTACGCTTCACCGAGAATCCCAGTAAGCTGTGGAAGGACTACAATCTTTTGCCATCGGAGAATACCGCGTTTCGCATTAAAGTTATTGACGCATCGAATTCGTCGATAATGAAAATTGGTCTCGAACACTTCAAGGGATGTGATCATATTGACACCGTTATCTTTCACAACTGTAAACACCTGGAGAACGACAGCCTGCAAGGTCTGAACCACATTGCAAAGTCGCTGGAGCGTCTACAAGTGTCTGGTTGTTACAACATCACCGATTCGGGCCTAGACTGCATCAAAGAGCTCCAAAATTTGAAGCAGCTGCTCATCTTCGATATGGTCTACGTAAACGATATGGACGGTTTGGCGCGTAGCCTTAAATCTAGTTTGCCCAAATGTGAAATCAACGCCACCAAATTCGCTGATCAGCGTTAAAAGTAAAACTCCTCCAATACTCCCCCACAGTTTGTTATTGTTGATGTATACGAAATTATTTTTCTAGAAATAAATGATCTAGATAGTGCAACGTATTACGAGGGCTTTATGTTCTTGACTTAGGGAATGGCTGTGAAGAGGATAACTTACGAGATCTGTGATAGAATCGAGTAAGTTGCATTGCATTTTTGCTACATTACACTATACTATATGATACTCTTTTTTTTTCCAGAAAACCTATCAACAATAATATTTTAGGCTGTTATAGCTCCGAAATAGGTGTTTGCTCATAAATTTCGAATTTATTATTAATAACTTTTATAGATTTCTAAAATTTCGTTAATTATAAAAACTAAAATTTTTAAAAATCCTTTAAAACTGGTTTTAAAAATTCATTAAATTCAAAATATAGACCCGCTGGCTAATGTAATCTAAGCTAATTGAACAAGGACTTTACACGATGAAAAAAAACCCTTAAAACTTAAGAACTGCATTGATAAGCCTTTATATTTTTCTGTATCAGGTGTAATTGGTGCTATGCAGCATGTTTTAATGCCTTATATAACTTATAAGTACTATTTTTGGTGTTGTTCAGTGCAGTCTATTCGCTTGCTTAAGTACTAATTAATACGTCTAGGAGGCGGCTAGGATATACGGACGAATATCCTCCACATCGAGCAGCTGCTCGGGCGCCACACGCTCTCCGCACATCGGACAGTCACCAGTTTCCGAGAGAATGCTGTTAATACAGGGTATCAAAGGCAGTATAAGGAATGTAGGTATTTTTAATTTCAGAAAAGACTCACTTCTCCATCTCCGCGCGAAAGCAAAGGAAATCGCATTGCGGACAGGATGTCATTAGTTGCTTGATTATGTGCTGACCCGTCGCAATGCATATGGGCAGGGTGGTCTTGCAGCTGTAGCAGGTGACCTCCATGTTGGCCAAATTGGCGTCGCAAATAGGACACTCCATGGTCTCGTCGTCGATCTCATCGCGCAGTTGTTTGATGCCTTTGGGCGCTTTGCGCACAATCGACTCGATCTTCTTGATGTAACGCCCGTCCAGCTGATTGCGATAATCCGGACGCATCAGCATGGAGGCGTATGTGAAGGCCGATTTCTTCAAGCCAGCGCGATGGCATTCGATCACCGTGGAGGTGAGTATCGGCACGATATCTAAATAGCAATTATAATTAGCAAATATTAGACAAATAGTTGAAGTCCCGTGTCTACTCACGCTCCGGAAACTGCGAGATGCAGGCGGCCACCTGGACGAGCAGCTTGGCGGCCAGCAGATGATTGCCCAGCTTGACATGAAGACGCACCAGCGTATAACGGTGCAGCAGTATTAAATTGTGACGCATCTCGGCAGTGACCGATAGATTATTGCGTCGCAATTCCTGGTACATGGAGTATAGCAAATCCCGTGCTGACTTGTAGTTGCCCGCCAGCTGTTCCTGATTGGCGATAATCACGGCCGTCTTGGCGGCATCCTTGTAGTGCTTGCGTGCCATATAGAGGCGAAACAGATAACGCGGATCCTTGGGCACGCCATCAGATTCGCCGAGCAGAAACTCGATTAGCTGCGTGGCCAGCTGCTCGTTGTTGGAGGTGGCCACACAGTCAATGGCCAGCGAAAGAGCCTGCGACTCCTCGTTGCTAAAAGCGGACGCTTTCAGCAGAAAACGCAGCGCCTTGGTAAACTCCCGGGCCAGAAAATAATATTTGCCCGCCAGCAGCGTATATTTCTCGCTCTCGAAGTAATGCGCCAGCGCCAGATAGTCAGCGGATTTGGCATTTTCATAGCGCTCGAGCAGCTCACCGTGGCGGCGTAGCTTGTTGTGGCGTTGGGCCAGTGCAAAGGCCTCCTCGACGCAGCCGCAGATGACCAGAAACTGCAGCGCCTGCTCGATATCGCCAATTTTCTGATAGAACTTGGCCAGCAGCTTGGCCGCGTCCATGGAGCGTGATTCCAGCACAATTTCCGAGGCGGCATGCGGATCACAAAGATGATCCAGATAGATTCGGACGCAGGCATCCAAGTCGCCAGCTATACGATAGCTGCGTATCGCCTCCTCAAACTGGCCGTCCGATTCCTTGGCCTTGGCATATGCCGCATGCAGTTTGCTGCTCTTCACATGGCCCAAAATATTGTTGGCCTTGTGCCACATCTTCAAAGCTATATAGTGTCCGCAAGCCTCGTCATAGTAGCCGCCGCGTTCGTAAAGGCCAGCGGCCTCGGTGAGATGACCCACGGTGGCCAGTAATTCGGCGCAATCGAACAACAGCTGTTTGTCCTGCAGTTCGACCGCATATTGAATCTGAAGCAGAAGAATAGATACTGATTAATTTGAGGGATTCGTGGATACTGATTGGAGGGAGCACTTACGCCACGTCGAAAGTCGCCAGCACGTATTGAGGTGCGCGCAATGCCCATCTTGCATTGACGCACATGCTCCTCGTATTCGGGCATACTGCGCAGCAGCGTTGGCGGCTCTGCATCCGCATCATTGTTAATTAAATCCTCCTTGTAGCCCTTCTCATAGTGATACAACGCATCCCCATAGTTGCCACTGGAAATGAATACTATTTAAATGCAATCCCAATCAATTGTTTGTGTCTACCCACGTGAACTCCAACTGTTGTGCGTACTCGCGCGCTATGTAGGGCACCTCGAGGGGCTCGTATTTATGCGCTAGCAACAGCGCCTGATCCCACTGCAACAGATCCCGGCTGAGATCGAGAGCAGCACGCGTGTACACGCCCTTCAGCAAATACTCCTTGGCCTGATCGTACTGGGCCAGCAGCATGCAACAGCAGCCGCTCAGCATGTGCAGATCCTCCACAAAACGCAGCTCGTCCAGCGCATTGACCAGCGCAGCATCTCCCAATTGGCGATAGGCGCGCACAGCTTCGATTGAAAGGGTTAAAAAATGATGATAAATGGAAACTGATTATTAATACTCAATGCCCACCAATTTCCGGCTCCAGATCCGCTATGGCATGCTCGCCAAACTGCCGCCAGGCGCTGTCCAACTGCATCTGCTCGCACAGCTTGAATGCCTCGTCGTATTTCTTGAGCCGCAGCAGCAGCAGCAGATTCTCGTTTTGACTATTGCCGGGATTGACAACATGAGTGCTCAGGGATTGGGTGGCATACTGGCCGCCATCGATGTGCAAGGCCATTTCGCCGGCGCACACCAGCAGCGGCACCTGCCCGGGATTCAGCTTAGATTCGCCCACCTTCTGTGTGTGCCGACCACGCACCGAATGCCGGGCAAAGACATGCGTATAAACGAGGCGCGTGTCGTAGCTTATAAAGATGTTGGACTGCGTTAGATCCCACAGGCAGCCCACGCACTGTTTGGGCAAATCGGCTATCAGCAGCGCCTCCTGATCCATGGCGGGCAAATAGACAAAGCCCTGGCCATGCTCATCGATGAAAATCGTCTTGGTGCCCTCCACATCGGTGAAAAGCTGTCGAATTCCATTGCTGTGCCGATAGATGGTGCAGGTGTCCCACTTTTCCAGCGAGTAAAAGACCAGGTGGCCAATCTGCAAGAGACAAATATGAATATACTAAGCCAAAGATGGGTTGCAGCCGACGCACATCCGTGGCAAAGATGAGCAGCTCCTGGCTGAGTGCGAAGCACGTGATGACCGCATCGCTGGGCAAGGTGGGCAGCGCGCTGGGAAAGCACGCCTGCAGCTTGTCCTTGCAGTTGGGATTATCGGCGGCGATCGCCTGCAGTATCAGCTGTGGTGGGCAGAGCGCGGCGCAATAATCAGCATTCAGTTTCATGGCGGCAATTTCATGCGGCAAATCGCGTTCGCTGAGCGGGCGCGGTTCGTCCCCTAGACTCTTGCCCAGATCATAGAACCAGACGTGCTTGTCGAGGCCGGCCGCAAAATTGTACGGGCCAATGGCCAGAAACGTTGGCTCCGTTTCCAGCGGCAGCCGGAATGGCAGCACCTTGGACTTGTCCGGCGCATAAACATAGATGGAGACCTCGGCCAGGCTGCTCAGCATAACCAGGCGGGGCGCTGAGACGGCAAACATGTGCGGCAGCTTGGTGACGTAGGTGTAAACGGTGCCGCCGCTGGTGGTGACCGCCAGCAGTTGTCCATCCGGCGACCAGTCAATCATTTGTACACTCGCATGATCCGGCACGGTAATAATGCGTTCCGTTTCCTGCAGATTGGTTATCGAGTGGATTTTGATGCTGTGCGGAGGGAAGAAAGGTTACCAAAGATCTTCTAGATTAGCAGCTATTTGGAGTTTCTACTAACTTGTCATCGCCGCAGGAGGCGACAATGTCCAGCGTTGGGCAGTAAGCCAATCCAGTTAGCGTATCCTTGTGATTCCGCACCTGCCACAGCTCCTGGCCCACATCTTTCGGATGGGTCGATATGGCCACCACATGGCCGTTGGAGAAGCCCAGTAGAATATAGCCGTCGCCAAACCATTTGTGCTGCAACAGCGAACCGTAACGACTTTGGAAACCCAGCTCTGTGGGATTCTCCGGCTCTGGCAGATAGTAGAGAAATAGGGTGCGCTTGCCAATAATCATGCTGATGGCATTGTCGCCCGCAATGCGCTCATCATTCGCCATCTCGGCAAAGTACATGTCCGTGGGCACATCGCGCAGCTGGACAATGCGCACCGTATCCCCATCCTCGCTGCTCAGCGAGAAACTCTTGTCATCGGAGCCAAGAGCGAGCAGATTTTGCGCCGACCAGGCGCCGCACGTGATCCGCTTGCTGTGCTTGCCCAGCACCGGAGTACGCTTCCCGCTGCGATGATTGTAGATGGACAAATTGCCACGTCCGGTGCCCACGGCGAGCAGCTGCTGCTGCTTGGACCACAGAATGCAGGTGAGCGGATCACGCAGGCCCGACTCCACTGTTAGTTTTTGCTGTGTGGCATAATCCCAGAGCGTTATGTTCGGGGAGCTGCTGGTGATAATGCCCAATAAGTCGCCCTCGCAATCCCACGCAAAACCAGAGCACAAACTGAAATACATATTTTTTATGGTATGACAGCTAAATGGGGCAAGCACATATATTACCCGGACAAGATAATGCGCTGCACCAGCTGCCCTTGGCGATTGTACAAGGCCACGGAGCCGTCGGTGCCCGTTGTGGCCAGCAAAGCGCCGGCGCTCTTCTGCCAAATGAAGTAGACGTCACCAATGCCGTGCGGCTCATCGTACTTGTACAATATCTTCTCAAACGACATTTTTTCAACGTTTAACTTACAGCCAAAATCATGTTATTTCAACAATTAATGCACTCATGCTGCATTTGGCAGTTTTTTCGCCTTTTGTTTACGGTTTTTTAGTCGTTGCTATGGCAGCAACAAGTAGTTTTCAAACGATGCTACTCGCTCTGCCGCACAGTGCGACCGCGCTAGCTGTACATACAAAATACCAAATATACTGTATTTGCGGTGCGTGCAGCATACCAATCTGAAATTAAACAGCTGTAATAATCTTAAGAAAAAAGTTCGCTCTAGTTTTAATAAATTTAATTAGTTAAGCACAAACATTTATTTACACTAAGTAGAACAAAATTCAAAGATAAGCGTTAATCATGTCCGATGATCTGCCCGAGGAATTCGATCTGATTGTCGTTGGCACAGGTAAAGAACTTTCTTTGTTATTGTTTTCTTTTCCTATCGCCCACCTGGCTGGATGACTCACTCAATCTTTGACAGGTTTCACGGAGTCGTGCATAGCCGCCGCCGCCAGTCGCATTGGCAAAACGGTGCTGCACATAGACGCCAATGACTACTATGGCGACACTTGGAGCTCCTTTAATCTGGAAGCGTTCAACAGCTTGTTGGAGCATCCCAATGGCAGCCTGCGCAACGGCAGCTACACCTGGCACGAGACCACCGAGGAGGCGCCCACTTGGACACGTGAGAGCCTGCTGGAGAAGTCACGTCGCTTCAGTCTAGACCTGTGTCCACGTGTGGCCTACTCCGCCGGCGAACTGGTGCAGTTGCTAATCAAGTCGAACATTTGTCGCTATGCGGAATTCCGTGCCCTGGATCATGTGTGCATGCTGTACAACGAGGAGCTCGTCTCGGTGCCCTGTTCCCGCAGCGATGTCTTCAACACGAAAACACTGAGCATTGTGGAGAAACGGCTGCTGATGAAATTTTTAACGGCCTGCAACGATTACGGCGAGGATAAGTGCAATGAGGATGCGCTCGCGTTTCGCGGACGCACTTTCTTGGAGTACCTGCAGGCGCAACGGGTTACGGATAAGATTGCAACCTGCGTGATGCAGGCGATTGCCATGTGCGATGCCAGCAGCAGCTTTGAGCTGGGCATGCAGCGCACCCAGCGCTTCTTGGGCAGCCTGGGACGCTATGGGAACACGCCCTTTCTGTTTCCCATGTACGGCTGCGGTGAGTTGCCGCAGTGCTTTTGCCGCTTGTGCGCGGTCTTTGGTGGAGTTTATTGTCTGAAGCGCAGCGTCGATGCCATCAGCTGGACGGATGCTGGCCAGGAGCTGTTGTTGAGCAGCGCGGGAAAAACGCTGCGCGCCAAGCATATGGTTTGTGCGCCGGGTCAACTGCCAGAGACGCACTGCGGCGAACGGCAGCCGCATATCTCAAGGGGCGTGTTCATTGCTGCCACGCCCTTGGGCAATGAGGAGTTGAACAAGGGCGGCGGCGGTGTCAATTTGCTGCGTCTGCTGGCGGACGAAGGACAACGCGAGGCGTGCCTCATCCAACTGTCCCACTACTCGGGCACGTGTCCCGTGGGCGTGTGTAAGTATTTGTTGTTGACCAGAATTAACTCTTATTTAATATCGAATTTCTTGTAGACATTCTCCATTTGACCACGCCCGCTGTTAGCGAAGATCCAGCCGCTGATTTGGCTGCATTTATGGCGCAACTGTTCGAGAAGAATGCGCCCCAAATCCTCTACAGCGCCTACTTTACAATTTTAGCGCCAGCTAATGCAAATGCCAGCACTGCCACGCCCATTCACTGCACAGCCGCGCCCGCCTATGAGCTGGACTACGATGCAGCCATAGCCGATGCACGTCGCATATTTGGTAAGATTTATGAGGACGCCGAGTTTCTGCCACGTGCGCCCGATCCCGAGGAGATTGTTGTGGACGGCGAGGATCCGAGTGCGCTGAATGAGCACAGTTTGCCGGAGGATTTGCGCGCACAGCTCCAAGATTTGCAGCAGGCGGCACAGCAAATGGACATAGCCGAATAGCGGGGCAGAAAAGTTCTTCAACTTTATATATCATCACTTTATTGGATAACTCAAAAACTAACTTCGAAATTCTATATACATGCTAAAATATCAATTTATAAGTATATATAATGTTTGGGACAAGTTGAAATTCAAAGAACTCAGTTTTTTTAGTATAGTCTATAATCAATTAATCAATTGTTTGCATATAATTCTTTATATATAATTATTCTGTAAATTATTTATATAAACGCTAAAGTTTCTTTATATATATATATATGTTTATATATTTATGTATGTGAGTGTTTTTTGTATGTAAGTGTGTGTTTCTAAATATATATATATATATCTTCGAAAAATATGCATTCCAATGCGTTATAAAAAATTTGATTTCTTTTTTGTTTTTATTGCTTGACGGTTTCTTGTGGTTTTCTTGTTTTGTTTTTTGTGATGCACTAAAGATATTATGTTTAATAAAAAAAGAAAAGCACAACATGTTAGTAAGGTAAATTATAGTATAAATATGGTTTAGTTAACAAAAGGAAGAACGCACCAATTTAGTCTTAAAGTTTATGTGTGAGGAGCAGGCTTTTAGGGCAGTTGAGATGGCAGAAT
>SCDT01000967.1:24830-37440 GCA_004143765.1 Drosophila melanica
GGCAGAATCGAAAAATCATCTAAATTATATGCCACTATTCGACTTTGAAACGATAAACGTGCTTAAATCGTGTATTTTAGAATATGATTGTTTTCCCTCACGACTCTCTTTATAATTTGTTACAAATATATAGATATATATATATTATATATTTGCCTTGCAGTGCATTTTACAATAAAGCTTTTACGTTCTCGTTTCACTTACAATATCAGCTGTGTTGCTTTTCTTCATTGAATATATGTATATATATATATTAAGATTTAATTTTTTGTTTTTTATATCTTAATCAGATTATTGTTGATATTCTGTTGGCGTTTGCGCTTCGCATTCATCGCATCGACAATGGGCTGGCGTTTGGCATTGTATTTCTTATTTAGCTGCTCGATTTCCAGCTCCATTTCGTGATCAATATTGCTGAGCCTTTGATTCAGATCGTCGTAGGTGAGGAACTTCAGAAACTCAAATTCACCCTCCACATACGCATGGGATTGTGTGTGCAAATGCTGATACTGATATGCGGGCGGCGGCTGTGCGGCTGCTGCTGCTGCAGCAGCAGCTGCTGCCCCCTGTTGTTGTTGTTGCTGCTGCTGTGGCGCTGCATTGTTGCGCAGTAAGTTCTGCTGATTGTTGAGCGCAATCAGCTGCTCGTTCATCAGCGGATAGGCCATCATCAATTGCTGTTGCTGTTGTTGTTGCTGCTGATGCTGCTGCAACCCGTACTTGTTGATGGCAGAGATTTGCTGGAATTGCATTTCCATATTGTGCTCCCAGTTGTTGGCATCATGCGCCCCGCTAGCCAAATGCTGTTGTTCCTGTTGTTGGTGCTGCTGCTGTTGTTGTTGCTGCTGTTGTTGTTGTTGTTGCTGCAGCTGCTGTTCAGCTGCCGCCGGCGAGTATTCGGTGGGCGTGCTAGCCGCCTTCTCATCGGCGCGCGCATCTCCCGCATTTTTGCGCTCAAAATGATCGAGGAACTGTGGACGATAGCGAAAACGTGGCTTCTGGTCATCGTTGCGCTTGGCCGTTGTGGAGTCATCCGAGTCCGAATTGATGACCATGGTGCCTGCGGGATGAAGAAGAGCTAGTTACGATTTCCAGCTTCCACAATGCTAGCAAACAACTCGAGATAAGCCCTATCTCACTGTCTGCTTCTTATCACCCCTTCCTGTTAACTCGATTGTTGTACTCACCCAAATTGGACTCCAGTTCGACCATGGTGCCGCTATCCACGGTGGCCACATCGCCGCCGCCCGATGAACTGCCAGCTGCTGTTGTTGTTGCCGCCGCCGCTTTGGCGGCTGCTTTGGCCATGCCAGCGCGTATGCCACCGGGACCCAGCGTGCCCTCGTCCATGTCTTCCGGGTGCGCTATCATGGTCGCATCCGAGGCCGAGTTTTGTTGGTATTCATTGAACTTCTCCGGCACCAGTGTACCGGGATCGTCTATGAACGTTTTGACTGTGCCCGAAATGAATGCGCCCTCCTCCTCCTGCAGCATCAGGCCCGACTCCTGGGTGGCCAGACTCTTGGCCTGGCTCATGGGCACGCCGGCCGCACGATTGGCGCGCTGTTGTTCCCGTATGGCGCAGGTCTCCTCCAGCATGTTCTTCAGTATGCTCCGATGCTTGGCATTCCGTATGAACTCATGTTCCAGCAGCTCCGTCGCCGTTGCACGCTCATCCGGATCCTTGACCAGCGATTTGCTCACAAAATCAATGAACTCGGTGCTCCAACGGTCGGGCTCACGGAACGATGGCGGTGGTTTCTGTGGTATCATGAATATGGCACGCATCGGATGAATGTCGCCGTAGGGCGGCTTGCCCTCGGCCATTTCCAGCGCTGTGATGCCCAGCGACCAAATGTCCGCGACGCAATCGTAGCCAATCTCCTCAATCACCTCCGGTGCCATCCAAAATGGTGTTCCAATTACGGTATTCCGCTTGGCCATCGTATCCGTCAGCTGGCCAGCGACACCAAAGTCCGCCAGCTTTGCGTACCCCTCCGTGTTGAGCAGTATGTTCGCCGCCTTGATGTCGCGATGGATCTTGCGCCGCAGATGCAAATAGACCAGACCCTTGAGCGTATCCGACAGAATGGTAGCGATCTCATCCTCGGTCAGCGTTTTCTTACGCAGACGCATTATGTCCGAGACGCTGCCGGCGCCGCAGTACTCCATGCATATCCACAGATCATACTGCTTAAAATATGAGCCATAGTAGCGCACCACATAGGGTGAATCACACTGTTGCATAATCGAGATCTCCTTGATGATCTCGTGCAGATCGGATTCAACCGGCACCAGTTTGATGGCCACAATCGAGCTGCTCTCTTTGTGCAGAGCCTTGTAGACGGAACCGTAGCTGCCCTCGCCCAGCTTGTACATTATGTCAAACACCTTCTCCGGCGGCTGCAGCAGCGATTCCTCCGATAATTTCTTCAACTCGCCATTGCCATTGGAATTGGTATTGGAAGACATGATGCTGGCTGTTGTTCTTGCTGCTGCTGCTGTTGTCGTTGTTGCTCTCCTTCTTCTGCTTGCATATGACCCGACACAAGTGCTACTTATCTGTGGTATATTGGTTATGATTTAACACAGTACCTGCGCCACGAAAATTTACAATTTACACCGACATTTCCTCTTACACATTTGATTCTTTATTCGCTCGCCAGTAGAGCTGGTGCAGTAAAATTGCGAGTCACTGGTATTTTACAGTGACAGCCCACAGATGAAACTATAAATACCATCTGGTATTAAGCTATTAATATTTTTTTAATACTTATAAGCAATACTTGCGCGGTTATTATTTAAATTTAATTAACATTCTTATGTTAAGGCGTTACGTTTTGCCGTACGCGAACTTTTCACCTCAGTAGTAAAAGTAAACAAAAATTAGTACAAATTAATAAATGCTTTGTTAATTATTAATCGTTTTTGTCAAAATGAATTTATTATTTTTTGTGATTATTGCTATCGATAAGTTGCACTTTCGCGGGTGCAGCCATATATAAATAGTGCTGTAGATGCATCGAAGAAAGTTATAATTAAATGCTGGCGCTGCCAGACTGTTGCGTTGCATAAAGTAAACAAAATCGTCGCAGCGTTTTTTTGGTAATTCTAAAATTATATTCATAATGTTGGCAGATTTATAGTATTTGTATAATTTTGTTGTATATTATATTATAATACTGTGATTATATTAGGTTTGATCGTAACGTACCATCACTAACATAGCCTTGCCAGATTTCCAAAGTTATGTACTTGTATTTTGTAAACAAAACCCAAAATCCAAAACTACTTTTTTGGCATTACCCAGTTGAATTTGCTTAGTTGTCATTATGCGCATTAGCCGACACTTCTCGCAGCTGTGGGAGAAACGCAGCCCCACTGCCGGCTACCTGAGCACCTATTTCTTCTTCGCGGCACTACGCTTGCTGCTGGTTTTCGTGCCACAACTTGGCTATGTGCATCCGGACGAGTTCTTTCAGAGCGTCGAGGTGATGACGGGTAAGCGCAAAGTGCACTCGAATGCACAGCTATTCAGCAGTATTATCTATTTACATTAGGTGACCACTTTCGCCTGGAGCACACGCGCACCTGGGAGTTCAATAATACGATGCCGGTGCGGAGCATCACGTTGCCTTGGGCGCTGCTGCGCGTGCCCTGGAGCTTCTACGAGTTTGTGGCGCTGTACGTGCGCGACTGGTGGCATGTGGAGCTGATCAATAGTTATGCTTTTTTGGTGTTTCCGCGGCTCATCTATACGCTGATCTCGTACAGCAACGATTGGTGCTTGTATCGCATTTGCCGGCTATATGGATTGCGCCACGAGATTCGTTTGCTGGCGCTGGCCAGCTCCTGGGTATTGCTCGTCTTTGGCACGCGCACCTTCTCCAATACGCTGGAGCTGGCCATGTGCGCCTGGCTGCTATGCCTTGTGGCCGAGTGCATGTTGAAGACAAACACCGTGGTCTACAAGAAGGAATATCTGGAGGAGAAGTACGACAAGGCGGCCTCGATTAGTGAGCGCGTCAAGATCTGGAAACTGAAGAATGCGCTGCCGGCACACAACTTGCAGCACCTGTTCGCCATGTCCAGCATTTGTGTGGCCGGCGTCTTCAATCGTCCCACGTTTCTGCTCTTTGGTGCGCCCATGGTCTTCTTCTGGCTGCTCCGCGGCATGGGCACGCGCAGCGTCAATTTTCGTGACTTCAATCTGCGCATCGGACTGTTCTGCCTGTGTGCGCTGCCCGCCCTGCTGCTGTTCATCTTCTGTGATTCACTGTACTACCAGCACCTCACGGTCGGCGAGCTGCACATGCTCCAGCTGGGCATCGAGAACTTTGTGTTCACGCCGTGGAACTTTGTCAAATACAATCTGGACTCGGCGCAGACGGCCACGCACGGCGTGCATCCGTGCTATGTGCATCTGTTTGTGAATGTGCCGCTGCTGTTCAATGTGCTCGGACTGGCCGCGTTGGTGGCCTTTGCCCAGCTGCTGTTGCGTTTCTTTTGCGCCGAGTATCAGCTGCTGCCGCGCTTCCAGAGCATCGTTTCGCTGATGTCGGGCGCCATCTTTGTGCCGCTCTTCTTTCTATCGCTGATCAATCACCAGGAGCCGCGTTTCCTGCTGCCGCTCACGTTTCCGCTGCTGCTGCTGCACGCGCCCAAGCTGATCACCGGTTTCAGCGTCACTTATCCGTTTCAGACGCAGCATCCGCTGCTGCGCTGGCTCTACGATCGCCTCCTCTCCAGCAAGGCGTCGGCGCCGCATCTGTTGCGCATTTGGTATGTCTCCAATGTGCTGCTCACGCTCTTCTTTGGGTTCATCCACCAGGCGGGCGTCTTTCCGCTCGCCCAGCGCATGTCTCACGTGGCGGCCACCAAGCCGACGGCGACGCACGTCCATCTGCTCACCTCGCACATGTACAGCCTGCCGCTGCATCTGGTGAATGTGCCCAGCTCGCGTGTCCTCCACTTCAATCCGAAGACGCATCAGCGCTATCGACGCCAGCGCGACTTTTTCCTGTACGAATACGGCGGCATGGCCCTAGACACGCTCATGCACAAGGTGAAGCTCATCTCGGGCAACTGTGAACTGAAGCGCAATGGGCCAACGCAGCGTCGCTACAAGCTGTACCTGGCCATACCCGCCCCGCTGAGCGGGGAACTGCACGAGGCGCTGCAGCGTTCGAATGCCAGCAGCTATTTGCAGTTTGAGCTGCTCTCCGTTTTCTATCCGCATCTGTCGACGGAGGCGTTTCCACGACTCCAGGGCCGCCATCCGTGCGATGTGGATGCGCCCCATTGGACGCACGACGATCTGCGCGGCACCTGCGCCGTGGAGCACCCGCCCAAGCTGAGCTTCGCCTACCTCAGCCGCCAGTTCAGCTCGTTTGTGCATCAGTTCGGACTGGCGCTCTACGAGATCGATGTGCGGCGCAAGCAGCCCCGAGCAGCGACATTTGGTGTGCCGATGGACACGGCGCCGAACACGCCGCTGCCCGAAACGTCAGCGTAAAACCGGGCTGCATTCCTGTCCAAAGTGTGTCTTAAACCAAAGATTAAGCTAAGCATTAAATCGATTGTTGTCATCAAATATTCGAAGCTCTAGTCACAAAAACCATTTTATCATTCCCAATGGATGTCCTTAATTAAATCGAGCATTCCAGCTTGTAAATTATAACAAAAAATATCTAAAATTACTTAAGATCTAATTTTTATTCGACTTGTTTACTATTTTTATGGTATCATATTTATGTAAACTACTTTTAAATGTAAATTTTATTGGCTTTTTATTTATGAAAAGCTAATTTTGCTAATGTTTTCAATAAAGTTTGCTAAAATATTTGCTCTTGTATACATAAAATATTTTTTAAAATACGCAAAAATAAAAAAATACTAAAACTAGATTGTTTTAGAAATTGAACTCTTGATAAATTATGTTTCTAAAAATAAAATAATATTTTTTTTAAATTTCTTTGTTAGATTTTTTAAAACTTAAACTATTATTATTATACAATAAAAAAAGCTTTTAATTAAGTTAATTGAAATATTAGAAAAATATTATTTATAAATTTTTAATTATAATGTTAGATAGTTTTTTGCATTTTTTGAGGAATATAAAATAAATATAAAATGTTGTATGGTAAAAAGTATTATTTATTAATGTACAATATGAGTAAATAATTAATTAATTTAGCTAATGAAAATCTGGATAATTTAAAATCTATTCAATTTTGAGGCTAATCAGCAATCAATATTTAAGTTTGTCATTCTTTAATATTTGATAGATGTTTCAGCCGGTCTACCACATTGATCAAATGATCAACAATTTTTGATCACTTGGGCAAGCTGTTTGTCAACTTTTTTTTTCTTGTACTTATTACTCTTGTGCTGTCAAACAATTGCTGATATTATTTAATTGTAAATTTCGGTTGTCGCCAGTTTTTGGCGACATGAAATGGAAAATCGTAATCCATTTGACACGCCGCGACAAACATTTGATATCGGGGTTCTGTACAAGGTGCGGCATCCGCGTTCATTGAACGTTAACCAGCAAAAAAAAATAAATTAAGTAGAGTACAACAAAATTTCATTGTGTTCTAATTCAGCGTTTTTGTACAAAGTTGGGCCTAAGCCGTAAACTTGTTTGAGGGCCTTCGTGGGCTGTCCGTTTGGCTATAAAACCGTCCGGCTAATTGGCCAACAGCATCAGTCGCTGACAATCGTAGCAACACCAACAAACCCAAAATCAATATGAAAGTAAGTTGCGCCATTCTGTGCCACAGTTTGCGGCACATTCGCTAATCCTTTGGATTCCATTTCAGTTCCTCATCTGCTTGGCTCTCTGCGTTGCCGTCGCCCAGGCCGGCTACCTGGCCTCACCGGTGGCCACCTATGCCGCTGCACCCGCCTACGCCACGACCTATGCCGCTGCTGCACCAGTGACCACCTACTCGGCCGCCGCCGTGCCCGCCGCCTACTCGACGTACGCCGCGCCCACCGTTTACAGCGCTCCGGCGTACACGGCGCCTGTGGCCACCTATGCCGCGCCTGCCTATACCGCTCCAATCACCACATACGCTGCCCCAACTGTCCTCAGCCCCTTCCTGAAGAAGAAGTAAACCGTTTGATAAAAGCATATTTATATTATGAGCCACTGAACACTGAATAAACTATGAGAACAACTCGAATCATTTTTGAATTTAATTGAATATGGAAATAGTAGCCAAAATCTCCGATTATATGTACTTCAATATATTCTTCAGCTAAATTATTGCTCTAATTATTTTTTTTTTTATTTTTGTAAAAAGTTTTAAATCTTTTAATAGGATAACAAAAATGTAGCTTAACAGCAAATTTGCTGCCATCAATTTTTAGTGATGCTTCTGATTTAATTTTGAACGAAAATTCCTGGCTTGAAGTCTTGCTAGAATACACTTCAAATTTTTTAGGGCAAAATTTTAAATTAAATTAATGTTTTTTTTTTTTCAAATTTTAAATAAAATATTTTATTTAAAGCAACTAAAATATTTTAATATAAAATTGATTACATTATAAAAAAACTACAATATTTAAATGTTATTTAAAATATTTTATTTATTTTTTATTTTTCTTAAAAAGCGTTTGATTCTGAAAAACTATCCGGACGCAAAAAACAGTTACACACATTTCAAAAACGATATGAATATATATATGGTTTGTATATGTCGTTCTAATCTTTATTTGTGATTGCTTGCAACCGTAAATGCTTAATGAATATTGAATCGTTGATGCTACAATCTTGAAATTAGACTACATTTAACTTAAGAGCTGTTAGATATTATATGTCAAATATGAAATAAAAAAATCTTAGTATTTATTAAAAATGGATTTCAGTGAATATTACGGCTCAAGTACATGGGATTCGGATTCGGTGAGTCGGCATCCTCGAAGACAAAGTCCTCCTCTTCGTTCCAACGCACGCTGCGTGCGCCGCTGCTAAATCTGCGTTTTACAGGGTATACGGTATACGTATATTCGTGCCATTCAATGATGGTTATCGGTTGGCGGTACGAGAAAAAAAGGGAAGTTCAGAATATATAGACTTTGTCGCTGTGAACACATAAGAATTTGTTGTGTGTGTTTTGTCAATTGTTAATCTTGTCAATGGCACAGTATTCGATAACAAAGCAACAAATCAAAAGAAAGACAAAAAAAAAACCAAAACAAAAACTCATTCGATAAATGTTTCAATAACGTTGGTAGAACCTGTTCAAGCCGGCAGCTGGCGGCGGCGGAGGCGGCGGTGCCCCGCGTGGCGGAGTGCGACGTGCACTGAAATGGAAGTTACTGAGGATTACCCGATTTACACCATTAACGGATAAAGCGAACTTACGCCGCGACAGCGTCAGCGCTCATGTGTGCACCTGTACCGTATGTATCGCTCTCGTCCATGTCGAACTCATCGGTACCCGTGCGTTGGCTGTGTGAAGGGGAAGAAGCAGAGAGTGTGTGGAGAAGTTAATTTTATAAAAAAGTTTTATTTAATTTTTATTAATATCAGGTAAAAAGTTTCCAATACTTTAAAGTGGACTTATAACATTCTCCTAACATAACATCAGTTAACATTCAACAGTTTTATGTTAAATTTAAATGCTGTCTGCAAATGTTATGTTAACTCTAACTTGATCAGTATTAACTTATATACAGGTCGATATTGTATATCTGTATATCTTTTTCTGTATGAAATCATCACACAACTTAAGGTTTTCGCCGCATCGATCATTATATCATTAGGTTAATATAGAAACGAACGGCTCAAAATTTAGTTTTGATATCAATAGTTGACCATTATATACCATATATAACATATCGTCAAATTTAATTGAGAAACTTATGTTCGTAAGGGTATTAAATTTAAAGCTGAAGGGCTCTTATGTTGTTTTATTACTTTTGCATTGTGTTAAAAAGCTGTCTTTCAGTTATTGTAGACTTGCATTAAAACGACTGTTAAATAACATTACATTTGTAACATAAACTGTAAAAAAAACCTTGAAGTAGTGGAAGCTCGAAAGAAGGTTTTCCGAAAAGAATAAAGTATAAAATATTTATGTAGTAATATTAATTTAAATATAGTAAAGTAATTTTTATTAGTTGTCTGTGGTTTTAGGTTTTAGATGATAGCGTTTGAAATGGGTTAGGTGAAAATAAGAACTCTAAGGCACTTTTAAAGACAGGGGCGTAGCAATAATTTAAGTAGGGGGCTTATTTAATATATGTAGACAGGACCTGCAGGTCTCTAGGTAATTTCGAGTGAAAAAATTTGATTCAAGGAAATATTAAAAATATTTCAAATAGTAATTTAAGAAAATAATAACTGTAAGGCTTCATTAAAGACAGGGGCGTAGCAATAATTTAAGAGGGAGTTTGTTGAACATTTTTAGACGGGACTTGCAGGAAGTAAAGGCTCATCTTGTTCTCGAGTAAACTAATTGAATTTCAGTTAATTATTGAAAATATTTCGAACAGTAATTTAAGGGTCCTTAGTGCCATTGGGTCAGGAGTGGTTAATTGTGAGCCGGTTGGGGCAACTCACAGGCGCTGACTCCGCTTGTTAATAATGTCCTGCACGGCTCGGGCGGTTAGTGAGACTTTGCTTCTCAAACGCATCGGCGTTCGGGGCATGGGTATGGCGGCCGGTATGTCCGGATTGACACTGAGTACCGGCGTCACCGGACGCCGAACCGGTTCGCTGCCCGATCTATCCACATTGGCACTGCGTCTGGTTTGGGTAAATGGCTCACGCAGTTGGCTGCGCTGCTCGGGACTGGCGCTGTTCTTGGCGCGCCAGCCGTTGTCCCGCGGCTCGTCCTCAAAGTCGAACTCCTCGGTGCCCCGCCGGTGGCTGGCAGCAACAACAACAATATCAGAGGCGGGGTACTATATAAAAAAAAAACAAAGAGGGGGGCGGGGAGAGTGGGGGCCAACTTACAGTGGGGGCTTGCTCTTATTGCGCGACTGCCAAACGTTGATGATCTTTCTAGTCTGACTGCTGTCGCGCTCATTGGAGTTGGCTCGACTGGGCGCACTGGATGAACCCCAATTGTCATCGTCGGGCGCCTGGCCAACCCTTCGCCTTCAGCATGTGAAATGTGATGAGTGGAAGCTGGTGAAGATGGGCATCTGGGCCAATTTTTGTTTTTGGACATGTCTACTCACAGCTGCTGGCGACTGCGCACCGGCGTGCCAATGTTCGCCATTTCGCGTCCGCGGCTCAAATCACGTTCGCGACTGCGCTGATCACGTTCCCGATTCCGATCAAACTCCAGTTCACGCTGCTCCGATTCCTGTCGCCGCTGCTGCTGCTGCTGATGCTGATGCGAATGATGTTGCTGCTGCATAGTTGGGGTCGAGTCCTCATCGGCTATGTCCAGTGTCTCCTCGGTGGCAGTGCGTCGTCTGTCGATTACAGATTGAGTATTAATTTCCCCTGTGCTATCCCTTTTCCACTCACAGTTTTGGCCTGGCTCTGGCCGTGCTGCTAGTGCTGCGCTCCCGCTGCTGTTCCCGTTTCGCTGCGCTGCTCGATCGCTGCTTTGGGCGTCCGCGACTGTCGCTACGCCGATCCCGATCCCGGTCCCGCTCTTCGCTCCTGTCGCTGCGATCGCTGCGCTGCCGCTGCTTGCCCTTTCCCTTCCCCTTGCGCGACTGCGCCCGCTGCATCGCATTCAGGCGCGTCTCGATGGTGATCAGATTGAGGCCCACGGGCGCGCCGATCGCCCAGAGCAGCAGCGTCAAGAAAATGAAGAACCACAGCCCGTTGACAAAGTCCACCAGATTGCGGCACAGAAATATGCGACTGGCGTCGAAGGTGTCGTAGAACGGACGACACTTGGTGGTCGTATCACCCAGCTGGGATTCCATTGTGGCTCGGCTGCTCGTCAAATACGTTTTGAGGCTGTCAAATAGAGGCATATTAAGGTACGGTTATTCACTACGTTAAAATTTTGGTATCCTAATCATACAAAAAGTCCTATTTTTCTATTTCTCTTCTATTATTCTTTAAAAACTATCGATTTTTTTTGAAAATTTTATTACTTTAAAATAATTGAATTTCCATTCATCAAAATCAATTTGAAAAATTTTTAAAACAATTATTGATATTAATCGAAACTGCTTAAGCTGATTTATGTTATACCCAGTAGGCATAAAATGTGTTACTAATGTAGTAAAAATTTAGAAAACCAATCTTAAACGGATTTTTTTTTTAATTTTCTAACAAAAAAATTTAATTATTTGAATATTTTTGATAATTTATCTGAATTGTGTTATTATCGAACCGGCTATAGGATATCTCCGAGTCGAGCTATCTGCATTTCAACGTGTTTTTGCCTATTCATAATTTGAAAGTGATTTTCTAGTCCACATTTCCCCACTGAGAACAGCAAGTGTTTGCCCCAAACAGAAGGTTAAAAGCATCTTTCAACAATAGCAATTTATATTCGGTTTACTTTTCTCTCTTGAGTTGTCCTTCACACAGCTCAGAAAGGATGCAAACGGAAAAACAGCAATGCAATCACGACACTTGGGCAAACTTAATCAAACGATTACGACTTTCAATTATCTGATAAAATGGCAAAAACTATGTACTGAGTGTGTTCGAGTTGAGGTTGTTTGCTTGTTTCTTGGTTAGCCTGTTTTGAAAAGAGCAACACAATAAAACAAACAGAAACACACAGACAGACAGATGGACAGACATGAAGAAGAAGCTCGCCAGCTGCAGGCAAGTTGCAAAGAGTGTTGTTGTTGTTGTTGCAAGTGCCCCATAGAAAATCATTTAGATTCCAGGGCAATTAACCCGATTGCCTCTGTGTGTGTGTGTGTGTGTGTGTGTGTGTGTGCAACATGTGGCACGCTTTGCTTACCGCTCCGTGTAAACGCGCGTCAGATTGTGACAGATCTCGCCAGCCTTGTTCTCCAAATAGCCCTGAATGCTCTTCAAGTGATTGAGTGTCTGATTGACCTGTTTGGCCCAAGGATCCCTCTGCAATTCCAATGCCGTCAAATGGTAGAGTATCTCATTCTGTAAATTCTCCAGCGGCTGCAAAATGGCCGCCTGCAGCCGTTTCGATCGACTGCCCAATGTTGTCATGCGAGACGATGTGGCCACGTCCTGGATCTAAAAAGCAGCGGCAAAGGCAAAGGATTCGATTGGATACATTTTCTTGTAGTTTTTGGAATGGATAAGACAATATAATCTGACAGCTTTAAACATATTTATTGCATTTATCCTAAAATAGCATAAACTGAACTAAATTAACTTAAAAATGTGAATATTTTGTTAGCAGTGTAAACTCCAAAGCGAAAATGCCTTACAGTCATCCAAAGAAGTGTTCAGACATTTTGCATAATAAATCATAGGTAACAATTTAGTGGCGAAAGCACACTGAAGTGCCAAAATTAATAAAATTTATTCAGTATTCAATTTAATATCAAATTAATTTAAAAAATATTAAAATTAAACTAATTTATTATATAAATAATAGTAGAGGTCTATATGTTATAACAATCTAGTGGCAAAAGCATAATCACAATCATTTTGACAAATATTTAATTTTATATTTTAATAAAT
>SCDT01000968.1:0-33902 GCA_004143765.1 Drosophila melanica
ATATATAATATAAAGTATGTTTATAGTTGTTATCTGTTGATAATAAACATTTTATTCTGTGTATATCTTATAGTTAATAAACCTTTCTATATCATATGCTACTAAGTAGTATAATATAGGTAATACTTTTTTTGGTTGCTTTACTTTATCGCTCGCATTTGGTGGGGTTTATGTTTTTTCTCGCTTTATATTTAATATGCAAGTAGATGTATTTTGATTTCAATTTACTTAATAACGAGCATGCGGCAACATCTACGATATTTTTTTTCCTTTGTGTATTTATTATAATTCATATATGTATTTTATTTTTATTTGCGTATATATAGAACATTTACGAACTGCAGGAATGCCAACTATGTCGTTTAGTATCATATCTTGTCATTGTATCGTATGTATTGTTATATCGAACTCTTTATGTTATTTGCATACATTTTGCTTTACGATTCACAACTCGTATTTCGGCAACGCCTTTCTCGGCGCTTCTCAGTTGAGTTACTTTGGTGCTATCTTGGAATTTTGGGCTGGTCATTGTGGACACACATTCAGTCTCTTTTGAGTCCAAATAATCGTTATAAAGAGTAAATCTTAACTCGAATAAAATTGCATTTTATTTAACTCTCACTGTTTTTACTGTGTCCAAATTTCAAGACCAGTTTTGGAACTTTCATCTATTCTCTGCCTACAAATATTTAAATATATTTATGTAACTGTGAATCAACACGAAATTAACTTCTGGGTAGACAAGTATGTGTGTACGCATTAACTTGATGTCATATACGATAGATAATATTGTGATACACACATGCACACGCTCACGTACACGCACACCTAGACATGCACACATAAATATATATAGTTTACTTAAATACGAGACTTTAACATAGAGTGAGACTTGACATTGCTTATGGGGCATTTCTCAGAAATATTTTTTTGGAGTTTTTGTTGTATAAAGTCTTTTTGGGGCTTAGCTGAAATCATATACGATTATATGTATATGCATATATATGTTGGTTTAAATATTTATGTTTATGCAACTTAGCTTAATATTTGGATTCAAATTTCATTAGTTTATCATTTTCATTGCCATTCCCAACATGCGGATATGTGTATTTGGAAATTCTCTTAGAGCTCTAAAGAACTTCTGCACCCGGCCAGGCTGAATTATGTCGTCAGTAGGTGGTTCTCAGATGTGGTGGTTGGTGGGTGTCGGGTGGTAGTGTTCGGTGTTGGTATACTCTTAAGTGGTTCCTTATGTTTGGTGGGTGATGGTGGTGGTGGTGTTGGTTGTGCGGGTGACCGAGTGCTAAACAAAGCTGAGCTCATGGCCGCTCAACGCGTCGATGAACTCAAAGTGCGCGTAAACTCATTCACCGTTTATGACATAGACCGGACAAAAGGCCTTCTCAGTGTTGAGGCTCTGCGGCGACAGCGCCCGTCCGTGGGCCCGTTCCAATCGGCTGGCTGCGCTGCCGCCGCCCTGTTCGCCCTCGTTCAACTGGACATGTGCATCCACGGCATCCGCAGTGGCTGCTCCTGTTCCTGCTCCTGTTCGTGCTTCTGTTTCTGCTCCTGTTCGTGCTCCTGTTCCTGCTCCTATTTCTGCGTCGCCTTCAGCGCTATCGTCGTCGCTAACGTTGATGTTGTTGTTGCCGTTGATGCGTCCGTCGTCCTCGTCAACTGTCGCGAGCTCGCCGCCGGCCAGAGTTGTGGAGCAATAGCAGTAGGATAGATTGGTCTTGAGATCCTCAAAGAACTGTTGCTGCTGCGCAATGCTTTGAATGCGCGACCGGGCGAATTCTCACATGTACGCCGGCTTTAGCTTGTAGGCCCGCTTCCAGATCTCGCACAGGCACACCGTCGAGTGGAACCGATAGAATATGGCCAGCGGCATCGAGACGTGCGTGATTATGGTCCATGCCCACAGTCCATAAAAATTCAGCTGTATCGGATGCGATTCGGCCCGCGATTTCTCGAGCGTGCTAATCGCCCACATGGCCAGATTCACCACCAGCATGAACGTAACTATCTCGCGGCCCGGCTTCTTCCGTATATGCTCCGGGCTGACCGCCTGCCGCCGGCTAGCGTCCAGTATGAACATCGTCTGGCAGGCGGTTTGCACGATGGAGGCCAGCGCGTTGATCGGCACCAGCATGTCGTCGCTGCGCAGCGTAAAATGGCCGGCGATGACAGTGAATATGTTGTAGAGGAACGAGCCCGTCTGCGCCCCCACCAGCAAGATGTCGTCCAGGGAGAAGCTGCGGCAGGCATCGTACTGCAGATGCCGGATCTGAATCATGCCCAGTAACGTGGCTATGGTTGCGGTGCCGTAGATGAGCAGCTCACAGATGGTTACCTCGGTGACGGCAAGGGCGACGAATTCGGGGCGCGAGATCAGCACAAAGAAGATGATCAGCGAGATTATGGTCAGCACCAGGATCAGTATTCCCACAAAAAGACCCTTGTGGGCGCGTGCACAGTCCACCGAGTAGTGGTGCGGCGATCGCTTCATCGGGGAGCTGATCATGTCCGGTCGCTGGGCGGCTGTCGGGGTCTGGGGACGCGAGATGCTGCGCCACATCACATAGAGTATGGCGGCACAGATCAGCGAGTACTCGATGGTGCAGGGGAACAGAAAGGGGGAGGCGTCCTGCACGAGGGTGCCTATGATGTTGGTGCGGCGACACTCGAACAGCTGATAAGGACCCTTCAGACCGCGTGGCACACGCAAATGGGCGGTCGGATCGTGAGCGATCACCGCATGCCCACGGGAATGGCCCGGTATGCGATGCGAGATGCGCAGCGTACGATTCTCGGGATTGTAAAACGTGAGTATCTCATGCTTTGTCTCCTGGATAAGCACATTCAGCCAGACGGCCAGATTCGTGCCGATCATGTGCATCAGGCCGAACCGAGCGATGATCTTGTAGCGATACACTTTGATCTGCTCGTTGTTTAGAAAGATGAAGTACATCTGGATGAATATGAATGCCATGCGCGTAGCTGGCGTCAGTGCGAGCAGCACATTGTGGCACTTCGTATCCGGATTCAGCTCAAAGTACTGACCAAACTCCAGGCCCGAATAGATCATGCTGCCAATCCCAAATGCTGCCGATGAGAGAGAGAGAAACGTTTAACAAATGCCAGTGGAACCAGCACCAGAGCTCGAGTCACTCACCCACAGCGCCCATGCGCAGATAGAAGCTGCCATAGTGGTGCTGCCTGCCCAGCGGGGACAGCAGCGACGGACGACGCACCTGTATGGGCGGCGGGATGCGGCGATGGGTCGATGTGCTCTCCGTATCCGATTCATCCATGCTATCCGAGGCGCTCACCTTGGGCGCCTTGGGCGAGGTAGCTGCGAGTGGCAACGAATGCGTCAACATCATTCACCTCACTAAATCTAATCACTATTCACTTACCGATCGGTACTGGCAGCTTGGGTCGGCCCCACAGCATGGTAGCGTACATGAAGAGCAGGAAGATCATGCTCCCAATGTACAAATACAAATAGTATACCTGGAATACGCGATGGGCAAATTTAAATTGAATTGAAAGCGTTTTTACATATAAACCACTCAAACTTAACGTCAAATAATTCGAATTATTTCAGATAAAATTAGTTCAAGCTAATAAATAAACTACAAGAGTTTTTATCGGATTGCAATTAGTTTTCTAGTTTCAAGAAAATAAATGTTCAATTCAATGATTTTTTTTAGATATATTAAAAAAAGTATTTATTAAAATGGCGATTTAAGATAAACTCATAGTACACAAATGTGTAAAGTCAGAAAAAATTCTAGCATAAGTTGAAGAATGCGAAATAACAATGAAAATAAGTAAAAAGAAATTGCAAAAATGAGTAAGGGGAGAGTGCATAATTTATTTACCCTAAACCCATTGAAAATGGGTAAAAAAGGTATAATGGTTTTGTTAAAATGTATGTAACAGGCAGAAGGAGGCATCCCCGTCCGTCCGTCTGTCCGTCTGTATGAACGCAGCGATCTCGGAAACTACAGAAGCTAGAAAGCTGATCTTGGTCTCTTTGTTTTTTTACAATATCTCGGTAACTAAAAGAGCTAGAGGCAACAAGGCGTTATTTGACTAGACGCAGATTTTGATACCTCCAGGTTTTGGATACCTCCCCCCAATCGCCCACAGTATCGAAAAAATCATAAACATCGCAAATCAAATACTACAGACCTGAAAATTGATTTGTACGTACATTTCAATGCTGCTAATAAATCCCAAAAGTTTCATATCAATCATAAATGTAGCTTAGCAGAAAATAAAGATTTCGTTTCTATAGTGGGGCACGCGCAGCAACCGAGTAAAGTGCGTGTGGCGTACACTTGCGTGTGTGTATGTGTGAATTTGTGTATGTATGTATGAATTCAAACGGCTTGAAATGCTCATGAAGACAGATCAAAGGGTTCAGGGTATCTCCTAGTCGGGCGGCCCGGACTAAAGCCCTCTCTCACATGTATTTTTTAAATAATATTGTAATATTGTATCCTGAAATTGGCGATAATAAGTTAAACGTAACTTATTGATTTTAAGCCAGCGACACCTTGAAAAACAATATGAAAATTATATACAAACACAAGATTCTAACCTGGCAGGACAGGAAAGATTCTTGCCAATTTAAATCTAAACAATATCTGAGCCGAGTACAGACGGATAGAAATGGAAAATATACACTTTTCTCTTGGTTAATGATTAAAATAAAATACACAAAAATAAATTACATTTGTAGTTCAGGGAGTATGGAAATAATTGTTGCCAAGAAAAAGTAACAGACGAAATCAACAAAAGCAAAGAGGCAAACACCTCATAAATAAAGATAAATACAAAGTCAATTTTGAAAACTGTTTAACACTAACCTCGTAGAAGGATGGCGGTATATAGGTAGAAATAACTTCAGCCATGGGAAAGGCCACGCCCATCACCACCAGCAGTTTGCCATATAGAGCCGAAAAAAGTGTGGCCAGGGCATCGCCGCTGTGAACAAGATTTATTATAATTATTGAAGGATATTAGTTCAGCTGAGCCCGGAGCAGTCGCTACTTACGCCTTGACGCGCGGCATTGCCGGATAGACAAAGGAGGGGCGATGGGTGCGCTTGATGGCCGGCAGGACCGGATAGTTGGTCAACTGATGCGAGTGGTACATCAGCGCCAGCTGACCGCCGTCGGCTGGGCTGTGCTGGCGGTGGGAGCTGCTACCCGGCGATGAGGGCGGCTCCGAGCTGTCGCCGCCGTGGCGGGCATTGTTATCGCCATCGCCATCGCCGCCGCCCAGTATCAGGCCACTGGGCCCGGCATTCTCCACGCTGCTCTTGCGCGGCAAGCTGGACTCATCGATGGTCACGTGATGTTGCGAGCCCGATCGCGCCGACTGCCGGCCCGGTGAGACGGACGCCATCACGTGCCCACCGTCGCCGGACGCGGACAGTCGCGAGCTGCTCAGCACGGGCGCAACCAGGGGTACCGCGCGCCGAATGTAGCCCGGCGAACGTCCGTCCACATCCACAGCGGATGAGCCCGACGACGATGGCGGCGGCCCAGGTGGAGCATAGCTACTCGGCACGGTGGGCGTGAGAACGCGCACGCTATGCGTATGGTGGTTCTGGTGATGGGGATGCTGGAACTGATGTGGCAGATGGTAGTGATGGTGGCTGCTCGTGAAGTGCGCACGCGGCTGGCTGGTCACCACGCTGGGCGGCGGTACGGATACCGATACGGATGCGACTGCGACTGCGGATACGGATTCGGGCTCAGCGCTGGCCAGCTGCGACTTCTGCTCATCCTGGTAGCTGAGCGTGGCCAGCGGTGGCTCCGGGGCGATAATGCTGTCGCTGCCGCTGCCATTGCTGCTGCTGGAAGTGCAAGTGGAGGTGGAAGGCATTAAATGTATGCTCGATTGGTGTTAACCCCGTAAAAGTCGTGCAGTGGCAACGATGAGCGACATCGGTTCACTGATTCTGCCGCCAGTCTGTGGCTGTGCATGAGGCCCCCGTTTTGGGGCAGATGCTCTGATTCGCATTCGCGCAGATATTCTGCAGACAGCCATACGGACGGACGCTGGCAAGCGTGTGCAACAGTGGCTTAATTAAATAATGGGACCCGCTGTTGCCATGGGGCACAACTACGTGAACATCATCACCAAATGCCCACTGTATGGCTGCCTGGTGTACATATATAGAAGCGCTTGACCGTTGGCCACCACTCATCATTTCGGGTGCCAGACACTTCCGCCGTCGCCGTCGTCGTCGTCGTTGTCGTCGTCGTCGGTGTTGTGCGGCATTCAAGCACACAAGAAACACAAAACAGCCGGAATTGCAAGCCTCAATTAAACAGACAATTCAAGACACAAAGATCTGCGATTCCTGACTCGAAGATTGGAATCATGTGTCATTCGATTCTGTTCCTTATCTTGGCGGACACTTAAATTCCAAATCACTCTGGTAGCCCCCATCTAACCCACGATCGGCACATGCAGAGCAGCTGTTTCCAGCGGGTGTTTTAATTCCCATCCACGTACTCCCACACGTTGGAAATGTTCAGCGTGCGCCTAAATTGCGCTTAATAACAGCAGCAAAAAAAAAAATATAATAAAAAACTAAAAAAAAGTAATGAAAAACCCCCTCCTAAAGCCGCTGCTGGGGGCTGCCCACTGTGGCAATTGAAACTAATCGTTCTCCAGCGAGCAGCATCTCTTTCTAAATATAAACAGAAATGTGTGTATGCATAAATCGAGGTGTGTGTGCCGTAAAGCTGGATGACAGAGCTGCCCGGTTCCTACTCTCCCGGACGTGTAATTAAGGCGCACAATGAGGCGGCGAGACAGGTAAGAAGCGAGCAAAAAAAACTTGTTATATTTATTTTTATTTTCAATCAAGGCTGCTAACTGGTTTATATCATAAACCTGACTAGCACGTAACAGTTGGCAAAAAATCAGCTAAACCGAACCTTATTTTATATAAAAATATTTTGATAAAGTTTCAGTATATACCTAAAAATATGCTGGCTCTTAATTAAAAAACAAAAAAACAATATATAGAATATATTAATTTTGAGCTTAAACAAAACCACGAACCGAATCAAAAGTCGAGTTTCGAATCGTGAACCGAACCATCAACGATTTTTTCTTAATATTTTATTAAAATGAGGAATGCGAGCCCGGAGGAAATCATAGGCATAATTAAATATATGATATTGTTCACAACATCCAGGTACCACTGTGCTTTAAATTAAAGCCCGCCTAGTTCAAAAAATCAAAAGAAGCATATGCTAACTAAATATATCAGATTTATATTCATCAATCTGAAGTGGATCTGAAGTACGACAAGCATAGATCATTCTTCGCATACACAAATTGCAGACAGCCCTGTCTGAGGTTATTCACACGAATCTTTGTCACATGCTGCAATTCATTTGCATTCACATTAATACACACACACGCACACACACACACGCTGAACACTTGACTTTGAGTGTGAATGCAATGGAATGGATTCATCGGCATGATTTGATGTTGTTTATGAAATCTGGATTCCAGATTGAGTTTGAGTTTGAGTTTGCCACTCAAAAGTATTGTCGTGAACAGCACGGCTCTTCAGCGGGTACTCATCCTTATGGAGCAGCTGAGGCATAACAGGACTAACGGTATTGCAACAAGTGTGGCAGGGCTTATAAATAACCTTGACACAGGGCGATTCTGACGAGCTTCCAGGCGGCAGGACACAGGAGTCGACCTGGCTCCCTAACTGCTAGCAACCACAGCCTGCTAACCGCTTGGTGGTTGCTTGGTGGCTGTGGTTACTGTGGGTCATGCACTCAAGCACTCTTGTAATCAGATTTCTAAAAGCGTGCTGCATACTTCAGGGCGTTTCGGTCGGGGTTGTTAACCTGCCCTCGACGCGACTGTTGCATAAACGGATACACAGGCCGGGGTCATGCTGTGGGAGGGCGTGATGCACGTTGCATGTTGCATGCTCCACTGTGGCACATAAAAAGTCAAGGGGCATATTTAGCATATTCAGTGAATCGTTCAACTTATCGATAGTTTGAATAAATCATAACTTTGAGTGCTACAACTGTCAACTTGAAGTGCACCATGCTGATTCACACGCTAATTCCCAAGCAATCTTTCTATAAACACACACACACACACACACCCACACACTCGCTGGAGTCTTTTAGAAAACGATTTCCAGACAAGTCCTGAAAATGTCCACTGGGCAAAGAAAACCGCGATGGCAACGATGTTTGAATGGGTAGCCTGTGATTTCCGGGGGCTTGCTTGTGCAACAGAGTTGCAATTGACCCATTTTGTGGTTAGTTGTGGGCGTGGCAATGGCCAGACGTTGCCTCAATGGTGGCAGCAACAGCAGGTGACATCAGCGGAGGACAACAACCTGCAGCATATCTTTTTGTTGCGCAATTTGTTCGTGGCAAGCCAATCGACTCAGCTGCAGATGCAGCTGCCAACTGGCGCCAGCGGGCAACATGACGTATGCGCAATGGCAAATGCCGCATACGCCGTGTGGGCCGTGCGCCCTGAATGGCTGTGCAACTTGTCAGGGTGTTGCACTGGAAACGTGATGTTTAATTAATGCAAAGTGTAAAAAGAGCTCTGCTGCGCAGGCACAGGCTGTCGACAGGCTTCGTCGGGCTGCGAAACGCGGAGCGCGGACTGCGGGGACGCATTAATAGTAGGCGACAGAACTGAGCCCTGGGCAACAAGAGCTGCATGCAACATGCGGCAAGCGTTGAGTGCACCAGCTAAACAGTTTTGCTCGGCTATTAACAGCAACTAATGGAGGCAGACAACGCGGCTGAGAGCCAACGGCAAAGCTTATGCAATTAAGAAAAGTGCGAGAGGAACCAACAATGCCATCCTCCGAGTGTGCATGTGTGTGTGTGTGTGTGTGTGTGTGTGTGTCTGAGTCTGTGTGTGTCGATACGATAGTGCTTAGGCAAGCTCATTATAATGCAACCAGAGCAGTCCAACATGCTGGCGAACACAATTGCGAACATTTAACAGATGGCTTAAATAGATACCAATCCCTCGAGATTTATATCGGGCGCAGAAGTTTTAATTTTCGATTCTTAATATTCCCCTAATGAACTCGGGGCAAATGGGTTAATAAGTTAAGTTGACGAGTTGTAGAGGAGAAAACTCAAGTGTGGCACAACTTTTGTACAACACTCAAACTACCTGTAAACTTATTGGCTTTGGGCTAATTTTTAAAATTTAAAATCCCTATTTTAAATACAAAAATTTAATTTTAAAAAAATTTAACTTAAAAATACAATTCTTAATGAAACAATTAAAAGCGTTTACAGCTTAAAGCTTTTAACAACGGTTGTTTTTGTAATTTGTGGAGTCGACATTTCTCAACTTCATCTTTCGATCTTCAAATCATGTCAACGGTCCAAAAAATGTGAAAAAACTTAAGATGTAGTCTACCTAAAAATATAACTTACATTTAGGTAAGTGTAGCCAAAAAATCTGAATACTTTATCAGACGCGGGTATACTCGAGAATATATTCAAAATTTCAAGACTCTAGCTTTAATAGAAGCGAAAATATGCGATCAGACGGCCAGACGGAGGAACAGCAAGACGGACATTTTAGGCAAACAAAATATATTATAGTAAAATATTATAAAAAGACCCCATTCAGCTGGGCACCGTAGGCATTTTGATCTTTAAAAGATTATCCGAAATCGGCACAGCAATGTCGTGTTTTGGTGGTTTTTTTTCAGTAGAATGGAGAGAATTATATGGTGGTTAGCAAACTTTCTATGCCAGAAAGACACAGTTGACGTTTAATAATTGCTGGTTATTCGTTCAACAGCGCAGCCTTTGGACTCGACTTTAATGAGGAGTTGCGGCAAACATGAAGCTAGTCTGGTTCATTAATCTGAGAAATAAGTTTGAATTTCGTTTTACAGCTGAATATCCGAATCTTACAGCTCTTATTTTCAGATCTCTTTACAGTGTTCGTGTTTTTTATGATAGATTTCACGTTGTAATTTCAAATTTAAAAATAATAAAAACTTTTTTTTTTTTTAATTAGACACAGAAAAAAATGGCCACATTAATAGCAGCCTTATATGTATGTGGTACCAACCACAACAGTTGCGAAAGTAGCACGCCGATAAATGCTAGTACCCTTTTTTTTAAGATACATTAGGAATATTAAGATATATTAGGAGTAAGCAGCTCCCACATTCCAAAGTACTCGTCTAACACAATTTTTGCGAATCATGTAACTCTCACTCTGATAAAAGTTTCTAGCTTATAGTAACAGGATACCAGATGAATAAATAAACCAAAATGTTATACAAAAAATAAAATATATATATATATATATAGTTTGGTTATTGGCCAAATAATTTGATTTGTTATTTATACTCTTAACTGCATAAATAGGTTTGAAACGCGTTTAAAAACACATTTAATTTTNCAGTCTTCTTTGAGACTTTTTGAGCCATTAATATTTGATAGTATTGATTGTAAGATCTAGGATAAAAGGAATATTAAAAGAGAGGGTATTTAATGATTCGTAAAACTAAACGTGTGTTCCCATCTCAGTCGGAGCAGAGGAATTGCTTGCTTACCTGGCCCGTTCCTTGGGCGCGACTGGAACTGTGGCCGCGGCCGCTGCGGCAGCGGTCTCTGCCAGCTTTGGCGGACTGCTGACCAGTGGAGGGCTGCAGACGCGCGGCGGCGTTGTAATGCGCGGCGGGCTGTGCATTTGCCGCGGTGGACTCTTGGCCAGCTCGGGCGGCGAGCTGCGCATCAGCGGTGGCGAGGGCATGGCCGGTGCGCCCTCGCCCACCGGCGGGCTCTGGACGCGCTCGGCGCTGCGCTGCGCCGACTTGAGCGATGGCGCCGGACTCCGCAGCGAGATCGAGTGCTGCGACTTGAGCGAGGCCTGCGGGGAAAGCACGGGCGCCGACCCAGAGACTATTGAGCCTGTCCGGGAGCCAGCACGGGAGCCGGCACGTGAGCCTGTGCGGGATCCGTGCTGGGATCCAAGCTGGGATCCATGCTGGGCACCATGCTGGGAACCATGCTGGGAACCATGCTGAGATCCATGCTGGGATCCATGCTGAGATCCATGCTGGGATCCATGCTGGGAGCTGGTGCGCGAGCCGGCATGGGAACGCTGGCTGCCGCTGCGGCTGGGCACGCGTCCGTCGCCAGTGGCCATGGCTGCGATGGCGCCAGTGGTGGACATAATGCCACCGCTGGCGATGCTGGCGGCTCTGGGAGAGCTGATGCTATCGGCTGGCTCATCGTCGTCGTCGTCGTCGTCGCCGTCGCCCACGTTGAGCGACATCTTGTCCAATGACAGCTCATCGGTTTCGACCTTGGTTAGCTCCTCATCGTCAGCGTCGAGCGACTGCAGGTTCTCGTCTTTCTGCCCATCCGGTTCGTTCGCATCCGCATTGGCATCCTCCAGACCGAGCGGCGGCGGCGGTATGAAGCCACGTCCCAGGCTATCCTCGTCCAGTTCGCCAAAGTGCTCTGGCGGTGGTGCAATAATCGAGGATGCCGAGTAGCCATTGCTGGGCGGTGTGGTGATCGTTGTGGACTCGTCCTCGTTGTCAAGTGATCTGCTGTACTCCTCGGCGGCCAGCTGCTGACCACCGCTGACCGGTAGCTGATCCGGTTCCGGTTCTGGCTCTGCTTCCGGATCCGGCTCTGGTTCTGCTTCCGGCTCCGGTTGTGGCTCCTGCTGTTCCACTGCATCCATTTCCTGCGGCTGCTGCTCCGGCTGCCTGGCGATGGGCTGCGGCGAATTTGGCTGAGACTCCTCCTCGCTCTCGGACGAAGGCGTCAGCGGCGGTATTTGGCTAACGTGCTGCGCCGGCGGCGAAACCATCTTGCAGATGTTCAGCTCCGGGCAACGCGGCGGCGTTGCTGGCGGCGATGGCGATGTCGATGGTGACTTGGTCAGCGGGGGCGTCACGCTGCCCTGCACATATGAAAGATTCGAGGGCAGCGGCGGCAACGGTGGTGGGGGTGTGGATTTCTCATCGTCCTCGTCCCCGTCTTCGTCCTGGTCATCATCTTCATCATCATCAGCATCCTCCTGCTCCTGCTGCATAGCTGCTGGCGGCGCAATGACAGCCTCCTCGGCCTCGTCCGTCTCCTCGCCATCGTCGTCATCGGTGCGCAGTCCGGCATCGTCCATGGGCGACAGCGGCGGCGGCGGTATCAGCTCCAGCTCCAGCACAGAGTTGACGGGCGAGCCGGGCGGCGAGTTGGCCTCCATGCTGGCCTGCTGCTGTGGCGGCGGCGTTGGTGTTGGCGGCATATCCTCCGTCTCCGTCACCGTGGGCAGCGGCTGTCCCAGCAACGCTGTCGGTGGCGGCGGCGGCGGTGCCACCAGCAGCAGCATCTCCTCGCTTAACGGCACCGTCGGCAGCGGCGGCGGCAGCGGCACCGCCACCGATCCCTGCACTCCCGAGCTCGAGGCTAGCGCATCATCCAGATGTGTATTGCTGTTGTCCACTTCCTCGATGTCCGAATCGATGCCCTGTGCAAAGTCCATGTAGAAATTATCTCTCGAGTCGCTGGAGCCGCGTCGCAATTTCAGCGACAGCGACAAATCCGGCGAGCTATCCATGCTCGCTAACTGGCTGCTCCTCCGGCTTCTGCTGCTAGTGCTGCTCCTCAGACTCTATTCTTGTTTATGTGTCTCCTCTCGCGTTCGCAAATTCCCTTGCTCGAGCTGTGAATTGTTTATGTTTGCTCTGCGTTTTCTCTTCCCTTTTCTTTGCCTGCTTTTGTTATTGTTCCTGTTGTTGGGGCTTTTACCTTATTTTGTGTATCCTGTGTATCCCTTGAAATGCAAAAATAACAGCTAAACTAAGACACACACATACAGAGGAACACACACGCACTCTGGTTTGTAGGACGAACCAGCGGAGTGGGGCGTGGCAATTGCATTTGCTGCGCATTTGGCTTTTACGCCACAAATCCTTTCTGTGTGAGTATATGTAAGTGCGAGTGTGTGAGTGTATGTGTGTTTGCAAGAGTGCGTAATAAAAGGGGACGCAACAACAGCAACCCCGAAAGTCATAGCAAAAATGCTAACAAGCGAAATTACTGTTGTTTGTTGTTGTTGGCTTTCGCCTGTTTGTTGCGCCGTTTTTGTTGACTTACTGACCAAATACACACACACACACACACACACACAATCTGACACTCAAACACTTACCGTTAAGCGGCATTTTGAATTCTAACGGATTGGCTAAAAACTTTATGTATGCCAAAAGCGAAGCCGATGCAGCTCCTCCAACTGTGCGTGTGTGTACACCAAAAATAATGCGTGTGTGGGTGTGTGTGTGTGTCTTTTTTTGTAGGGCAGGGACTTCTTGTAAATTTTTGCACAGTAAACAGTATTCAACAGGGCTGTGGGAACGGCGCAATTGAGGACAATGTGCTAGTACCGTTATTTGATAACAACTAACTGTTCGGGATTATGTTTAAACCCGTTACTTGTTTTTTTATGTGTAATTTTAGTTTTTGTTGTAGTGCAATTAACGTTGCCGATACCGTTACACGTTCACGTTCGCTTCGTTCCGATACGTTTCGGTTTTTCGAGTTGTTTCGGTTCCGGACTTTTTGGGGGCACACGGAGCGCGCGCCTGACGCTGGGATTTTTAGATTCCTGCTACGGCGGCACTTAATTCTAGAATGAAACACCAGCACGAGACAAAGCTGCGCCATTGCTGTTGTCATAGAAAACAGAGACCGCAGCCTCTCAGCCAGAGCTAGAGCCAGAGCCAGAGTCAGAGCTGGAGGCAGAGAGCGCTCAACAATTGAGAGCAGAGTGGAGAGAGCGAGAGAGAAATAGCGAGTGAGCTGGCGAGCGAGCAAGAGGGAGACAACGCGAGTGTGAGAGGAACTTTATACGAGCTACGACTCATGAATGAAGAGTAATGTATAATTCCACCAAGGGTCTCTCCACCTATTCGTTCCGGGAGTGTGTGAAAAGCGTCACTGCGTAGTGACGCCTCTATTGAGAGCACAGGTTGTATGCACAGTGAGCGACACAAAAACAACTGCAAGTTGGTCATAACCAATGTGCGCACGCCTCCCAGCCCATGCAAAATGTGCTGGAATTTCGCACATTTTGCGTACGAGAGGGGTGGAAGATACGGAATGAGTACCAAACCAGCGGTATAACGCAGCGCGCAAAAACCAAACGACTGCTGCTCAGATTACTGTTATCCATAAATAAAGTTTATTGGTATATGCTAAAAAAAAAAACGCAAATGAACACAAAAATGTTTGCAACATGATTATTTGTTATTCACAACATGTAAATTAAATCGCGCGCCAACCGTAAGGTTGCAAAACACGAACGCATATTATCACTTATCGATATTTTAGCCGATACTTACTAATATTCAATTAGATTTCGAGCTGCAAAGTATTTTCTGCTTGGCCAAGGGGCACGATTAATATTGTATTTTTTATAAAACTCATACTGCTGGAGCTGTAATGGATCGCATGTGCAATATTAAAAATACCAGATATCGCAGCTCTGTAACTTATCGTTGTTATCAACAAGCCGCCACAATCTATCCTCGATTAACTTGCAACTCTTGTGGACAATTTGATAAAAGAAAAAAATAGATGAAAATAAAATCAATTACAAATTTTTAAGTGTATTAGATTAACTCAATGTTTGGGAGCCGCTTTATAAATTGTAAAGCAGTCGACACATAATGAGCTCGCGCAGAACAGGCGCCGGGCCCACGCTCAACTTCAAGGCGGTGCTGCTGGGCGAAGGTGAGCAAGAGACCGAGCTAGGCCATTCTTAATTAGACTGACTCTTGTGGACGCGTTTATTGTGCTGTTGTTGGTTTGTAATGTACTGCGCATTTTGACATTTGCAGGCTGCGTGGGCAAAACATCGCTGGTGTTGCGTTACATGGAGGACAAATTCAACACACAGCACTTAAGCACGCTGCAGGCGTCGTTCGTGACCAAAAAGGTTTCGCTTCCGGATGAACGGCGCGCACAGCTGAACATATGGGACACAGCCGGGCAGGAGCGCTTTCATGCACTGGGCCCCATTTACTATAGGGGTTCCGATGGTGCGCTGCTGGTGTACGATATCACCGATCAAGACTCCTTCCAAAAGGTTAAGTCGTGGGTGCGCGAACTGAAGCAAATGCGCGGCAGCGAGATCGCCTTGATCATCGTGGGCAACAAGACTGACCTTGAGGACCAGCGCTCTATTAGTTATGAAACAGCATTGCGGTATGCGCAGACGGTGGGCGCCCAGTACGTTGAGACCTCCGCCAAGGAGAACGAGGGTGTCACCGAGTTGTTTGAGCTGCTCACCCAACTGATGGTAGAGCATCATGGCAGCAAGCAGCAGATCGATACCAATGCACTGCGTCTACAAAACTCCGGATTGGCGCCCAATGCTGGCGCCATCAACATCTCGGATGATGCCGATGCGGATCAGGAAACCGGACCCGCTGCCGCCGTGCACCGTTCCTGCTGCGGCATCTAGGCTGCCAGGCAGTCGTCTATTGTGATAATACATATGTACTAGTAGATCTATAACCGATGTGTGTTTGTATATAATACGTGTATTTATGTATACCCCTACCATGTAGTACCATGAACAATGGGTGTTGACATGTCTATATGATTCTGTTATCCATTATCTGTTTTGGATTATAAGCTCCCACTGAAAAGGTAACAGTATTTTTTTTTTCATTTGTTTTTGTGCAACTTGGTCGCTTCACCATTGTTTTTTTTTTCTTTGTACGTTTGGCAAATGTTAATTAAATTTTTTTTGTATGCGTCAGTCTATATGTGAGTTTGTGAATTTCTTGAAGTTTTACGTACGCAAGCGGGCTGGGTATTGGTACGACGGAGTGATCTCATCCGAACTCGCTACGTAACTCGATAAGGTTTACAAGATTATGAAGGCTCGAGTGATTACCGGGCAACCTCGCTCTTTATGTTTACTCCAGCTTTTAAGAAGAAAATTTAATTTGACTGATATTTACTTTGCATTTTTTAATGTATGTTTTCCTCTTTTTCACAAATAAAGTTTGCATTAATATAATCATTAAAAAATTGAATCTTTTTATAAACACATTTAAAAAATTGTTTTATGCGACCAGTAAAAATTTTTATTTTCAAAACAGAAAATGTGTGTTTCAAAAAGAAAGAGCTGTAATAATAATTACGATTATTACGCTAATCGTATGCGTATTTAAGAAAAAATCAGGCGATCCACATTCAATAATTAATAATTTGTTTCGGCTTACAAATACATAACCATCTAAAAAAAAGCGTAGTTTTGGCTAAATGATAGTTATAGGTTGTAAGCTAAGTTTTGTATGAAATTTCAATAGAAACACTCTGAATATCAAATTATATTCATTGTGGCCAGTAAGGCAATCGCAGCCTGGACACCATTGGAAGTTAATTTAAAATGCAGCAAATTGCTGTGTTAAAAAGACCAAATGCATGAAATGAGCGTCATAAATCCATTAGGGTAATGAACAAATTTTGTTAAAAGAAAACAACACAATTAACTCAGTTCGTGGCTGGCCAAATTAACCACGCAATTCCATATGGGCGTGTAATTTGATAAAAATGCGCCACAACATGCATGTACATAGATGTATATATATATATATATATATATATATACATATCTGCTTGATGTAGAGGGCTTGTGTTCAAACATTCAACTGTCTTGTTATTAATGCATAGTCAGCTGCGTTGTCGCCAGGTGCGCTTGTTACAGGTGTTAATATTTTGCGGCAACTGTTTACGCATTCTTTGATTTTTGCTTCATTTGAACGTTCTGTGGAAAATAAATGAAAAATGAAGACGCTGCTCGTGCTAATAAAAACGTTGCTCGTTCACGGATTTGTAACTCTATTCGCTCTGCTTTCGCTTCTGTTGGAGAGATCCATTCAGGCGCTGCATTCATTGACTCCACCATGAGGCACCATGGAGCTGGGCTAGTGCCAAGGCTTGAATGCAATACCTAACTAGTGTACTCACAGAACAAACAAGCGTTTTCCACATGCCAGATAAGGTAAGCCCGCCCACTCAAAGAGGTGATTTTCTGTGCGGTAGTGCATTCAAGTAAATAAAAGCTGAACATAGCTAAGCGCGATAGAAAACGAAATACATACATATGTCCATAAAATTATGTGCACTTGAAATAGGATCGGTCACTGCATGGCCAAGATCTAAGCGGCTTATACGCAACGCATGCATTTTCTGTAATTTTCTAGCCAGCTTAGGCTGTGCGTCCTTATGTACTGATGGTTATATGTAAGAGCATATGAACATGCCAACCAACTGCTTTTATTATGTGCATGGAAACACTCCATTTATTATTGAGCTAAAGTATATCTTATATTTGAATAAAGAATCAATGATAAAACACAATTAAAACGGAGCTGACGCCCCTGAATCACTTTTCCCTCCTTAACGCCACACTACAGTGTGCTTTGTTGAATAATTTTACTTTTTGATTATTTAAATTGGTGTTGCATCTCATAGTTTACATACTTTATTTTATTTTTTGTGCTGTTTTGCAAATTTTCGTTTCTTTCCTTGTTTGAAAGAGGAGGTTTTTAGGTAAATATATTACATAATTTTTATTATCTACATAATTTTCACCTTTCTATTCGCTCTCTTCTAATATAATCCTAAATCAAATGATTTTTTTTGTGGCAATGATACGTATACATACATAAGTTTGCATTGAGCTTGTTATCAGTACTTTGATCATTAGTTTTTCCTTTATTACGTATGCGACATTATCTATTTTTAAATCGTATATTTAAACAAAACAAAAAACGTGTAAAAGGATAAATTTATTTTAAAAGTGTAAACCCAAACTTTGACCAGAAATCAAATATTGATATTTAATTTTAAAATGTGTTTTTTATTTGAAATGTTTATTAAAACGAACTGTGTCAGATTTTAGATAAAACGAAAATGAGAAATTGTAAAGCCCGTGAACATTTTTAACCTTTTGCCGTGCTGTTTTCAATATATAAACATACCAAGACTCTTGTGCTAAAGGACAAGCGTTACCTAAATACGGCCAAGATAGAATTTAGATTGCAAGCAATAGTCTTATTCGAAAAACTCTTTTTGAAACTTCCACACACAAAAAACTCATTTGTTTAACACTTATTTCAAATGCTAAAAATTCATCTTATGAGTATTTCATGTTAAAGAAATTCATGTAGTCAAATACTTTGTTTTTGTTTGTGCCAATACTTTATAAAATATGTGGGTTTCAACGAATTTTGCTTTGATCGCAATTGGATTCGGGTGTGGGCTTTATTTTTGAAGTGAACTATTTAACAATGATTTAGAATAGTAGATAAGCAAATCAGTATTAAAGATATTTTCTTACATCGCTTTAATAAATAGAGTGAAGCGTACCCGTGTAATCATAAATATATGACATATCTAACACTTTTGCTTTTTCTAGTCTCTATATTCCATGTATGTAAAACAAATCCTTAAATATTTGATCTTCTGTTGCACTGCTATTTCAAGGAACACAGATGTACTTCAATATATCTCAAGTCCCACGGTAGCATGATCGACCGTCGTAATAGAAAGCTATGCTATGCTCTATATGTATAGTTCCAATACATATGTATGTATATAGCATACTAACTCTACCTGGATTATAAGGTAAAACTTATACCTGAATAAAGAAGTAATATTAAAACTTCACTAAAATGTATCTGACGATCTTGAATTACGTTTCTTACTTGATCTCACAATTTAATTTAATGCTTTTGACAGCACTTGTGGAATAGTTTTCGAATGGTCTGCTTTCACTTTATTTCCCATACCTGGGACAAATGGCTTATCAGGTTTATCAGGTCGCTATCGCTATCAGCGCCAAGCCGCGTAGCCGTAAATTAATGTATCAGCAGGCGAGGGGCGCACGAGAAATATGTGAGTACATTTGCTTATTATTGGCACAGCAATCAATAATGCCTTATCGTCGACACGTTCACAGGTCTGCCGTGTGCACCTTCCATGTTCCATTACCAATGCCACATGAACGACGACGACAACAACATTGTCGACATTGGACAGCGATGGCGGCGATAGGGGCAAGTGCAATTAGGGGCCTACGCGAAAGAGGGGAGGCGAGAACGGCCACTAATCGCCGCTAATCAATTGGAGGCGCACGCACTTGGGCCCAAACGTTGCCATCTAACGACCATGGCAATTGCCGGTGACCGTTCGAGCTGGCCGGAGCGTAGAATGCGCCTGCGAACGCGCACGCTAACGCTGCTGGTGCTCTGCGTGTTCCTCTTTTGGGCGCTGATCTACAGGATAAACAAACTGCCACTGGTCAATCAGAATGGCGTATTACGTGAGTATCTGGCCAGCAGCAGGTCGGGCACGCCACCCACGCGTACCATTCTGCTTTGGAGAAGCTTCTTTGGGGATAGGCGTTGGACGCTGCCGTTCGATACTCTGGGGCCGCAGCAGTTCCGGGACGACCTCCATTGTCCTGTGTACCAGTGCGATCTGAGCAATCAACATGACTTCCTGCCCAGCCTGGAGCTCTATGACGCCATCATTTTTCACGTCGCTCAGCCATTTCCGGTGCTCCAGCCCCTGCCTGTCTACCGCAGCCCCCACCAAGCCTACGTGTTTGCACTACTGGAGCCACCCGGGGAGACCAAGCATCAGCTTAGCGATGAGCAGCATTTCTATAATCTAACGATGAGCTACCGCCTCGATTCGGACATTGTGTGGCCCTATGCCCAGCTGCTGGATGCCGAAACGGGCGCCCGTGTGGCGCCCAGCCTGGACACACATTGGCGGAAGCCACCGGCTATGGGCAGCTGGAATGACAGCACGGTGTGGCGTCTGTGGCCGACAAAGACCAAAATGGCCGCCTGGTTTGTGTCCCACTGCAAGACGCTATCGCAGCGCGAGCAGCTGGCTGCTGCACTGCAGCAGCACATCCAACTGGATATCTATGGCAGTTGTGGCAACCTTAGGTGAGTTATAAAAACGAGCTTCGTTGCCGGCATAAAGCTTATCATGGTCTGCTTCCAGCTGCGCCCGCGGCGATCCGCGCTGTGACGATATGCTGGACACGGATTATATGTTCTACTTGGCCTTCGAGAATTCGCTCTGCGTGGACTACGTCACTGAGAAGCTCTATGGTGCACTAGAGCGTCATATTGTGCCCGTTGTGTTCGGCGGCGCCAACTACACCCGCTTCTTGCCCCCGCATTCGTACATCGACGCGGATCGGTTCGATACCGTCGCTCAGCTGGCGGAGCATTTGCGCTTTGTGGCCGGCAATGTGCAGGAATACATTAGCTACTTCTGGTGGCGGGAACACTATAAACTCGCCACCAGCTCCCCGTTCTGTGAGCTCTGCGCTCTGCTCCACAGTCCCGGCTGGACGCACAAGACCCAGAGCTATGGAGATATCCAGGCCTGGTGGTTCAACAGCTGCCGCCTGGCTTCAAAGATACGCTTCTGAGGAGCGCAGCAATAGTCGCCACATGAGACTGAACGAGATGCATCTATACGCTGTGCAATGAGTGGGAGCGAGTGACAGAAACTGTGTGGAAATCGGGTTATAAGCAATCTTTATATATGGCAACAATATCCACTGTGGGCAATACATAAACATTGATTAGCTTTTAATTGCTTGTCAGAGCTTGTAACTCTTCAACTGTGTTCTATTTACTACTCACGTATAACTCTGATGTTTTCCTATACGCAGAGTATGAATAAGAGGCTTTTTCTTTTGTATATACACACTTACATATATATTGTTTTTGGAGTCGTTAAAACCAGTGACTAATGAAACTTTATCTATCTATTTTTATTGCCTTTCGCTTAAACAAATTCAGTTTATTACTCGACCTTTTCATTCTTATCTCTGAAATGTGTCATAATGATAAGATATTACTAAAGTAGTTTTCATGAAGTCGTATTTTTTCTGTATTATATACATATTTTAGTGGTGAAGAAAAGCAAGAAGAAAGAAAAAGGAAAAGAACAACATTAATATATCAATAATTTCTTTTCCACATGCTGAAGATATATTATTCTTACATTATGAACTCGGCATAATGTTATACTAAAATTAAGAAGAAGCAGTGTTAAAATACATTTTCGAACAAATTTCTTGCTCTTAAAACTTCTTATTCGAAATATTCTAAGCATTGCCTTTTTAAATAACACTAAAGATTGATTATGAAAGTAGATAATAATAATATTATTAATTCAAATACAAATCTTAACTATTAACCAATAAATTTTTTGAATGGCAGATTATTGCGCTTAAAGAAAAGCAATTATTATAATTTTGTACAAACTAAAACTTTAAACTAATTCAAGTTATAGGTAAAAATAAAAAAGCTCTGGTCCTTAGCTAGTAATAATTCAGAGGCTTTGTCTTAAATGCTAAAGCTTTTCAATCAATCAAATTTTAACTGTTATTCTGCAGCAGGGCTGGGCAAGGCCTTTTTAGGGTCTATTTGTATTTCGCGTGACTTACAAGTAGAGCACGAGGCGAGTGAAACGTGTCACGAGGCACGCGCACGCGCTTAATAAAATGTCAAGCGTCAAAAGTGTTGAAGGCGACAACATTGCCAGAAACTGCATTGTTTTCGGCTCGTTTGCAACCCCCGCGTCAACGCACGCCTTCTCCCAGCTTGCGCTCTCTTCGGCTCTCGCTCGCCCACGCTCTCTCTCTCTCTCTCTTTCTCTCTGTGAACATGAACGTTTTTGTTTGTTGAAATGAGCTTATGCCTTCAGGCTTATCACGTCACAGCTTTCTGGCACAGCAGAAGCCCGCAGGAAAATCTTCTACACCACCATCTATACACACACACACACTTGAGAGGACTTACAGGCAGCGAGCGAAAGACGTCAGCTGTGTGTGTGCACGTGTTCTTGTGTGTGTATGTGTTGAAAGTTTTTTGTGCGCACTATTCGCGCAGCTTTTTGCGGCAAAGCTTTTAAAGGATACCGCTGCGTTTGGCTAAAAGCACTTCCTATGAATTTTCGTGGCATTTACATTCATTCTGTGCTAGATTTCCCGATAGTTCAAATCAGAGGTAACAAAGAAAAAGGCACCCAAAAAAATATATAAATAAAATCCACCAAGAACTAAACCAAAACCCAACAAAAAGAGAGAATAAACTAAAATTACAATAAAAATAACCATTGATTTGCTCAATCGCAATAGTTTTTTTGAATTGTTCTTTAAAAGTGCGCAAGAGTGAGACGTAAGTTGCATAATTTTCAAATCGAAAGAGAACCATGAAACAAGCGAAAAGTGAAAAGCCCAGCGAGATACATGCACGTTGCGAATGGTTCAGTTGCAAATAATTTCCTCTATTTTTTTTGGCAATTTTCTATTTTGTAATTTGTGAGTGCTTTAAAATACTTAAAAAAAAGAAAACAAACAAAAAGAAAATAGTTCAGAAAAACCGAAAGCTAATGAAAGCAAAACTTTTTTCATAACGTGTTTGACAAGTGAACAAAAAACGAAAGAAAAAAACGTGTGGGAGTGTAGACATGTGTGTTTAGGTGTGTGAGTCTGTGTGTGTGTGTGTGTGTGTGTGTGTGTGTGGATTTGATGTGCGTAGGCGCGTTCTACTCTGGTCAGTAGCGTGCACTCAATATATCGCTCTCTATTTCCTTCTCCAGCAACGTCGCACATATCTTTTGGCCCTCCTCTCTCGGCTTGTCTCAAAACCATCGATTTTTCCGAGCTATATCAAAAACGGCAACAACAACAGCAGCGGCAACAACAAGTAAAAGAAAAAGCTACTACTGCCCCCCATTTACATTTGACGTTCGTCCTTTTTTTCGAACATTTTTTTTTGTATCTCCCTCTCACTTTATTACATGTTGTAATCATGTGGCGAGCACCTTTCGCGTATTTCGTAATGTTTGTAATGCCATTGCTTTGTTCTCGAAAACTTTTTGTTTGTCTTACTGATTGTAACCCTAAACACAGAACGTTGAAAATTAGCCAGGAAATCTAATTTCCCTTACTCTTGAAGCTAACACTTGACGAGGTGTCTCCTGCACAGTGAAAGCTATCGTTCAATGTCAGGAAATCATGTTACAAACAACAATGGAAAAGTAATTGAATGGTTTTTTTCCGCGATTTGATGCTTGAAACCCATTTTATAGAAATATTTTTCCTATTGATGCAAACACAGTTGCCGCAGGAACGGTCAGGTTCAGATTCCCTCATGGTTTTTTTTACTATTATAAACTTTTTACTTTTTTAATTGCATATATTGGAAATTTTGTTTGAGATTTTTAAACTTTTATGTATATATATATAGTTATTATAAGAATTTGACAAATTTTAGCACATATTCAAAATTTATTGCATAAATACAACATTTGGAGTCTGAAGCCGAGTGCAGCAGCACTCACATTTTACCTTAAGCTTTTTCTAAATCCCTTTTTTATTTCAAGTACTAAGCTATGTGTTAAACAAAAGCTTCAAATTCAAAAACTCAAAGTCGAACCGCTAAAATAGCATTTCTTCTGAAAAGCAATATTACAATCTGTAACACATAAATTTTAACTTGTTTTATTACATCAAATTAATTAAGCATAATTTTTTAGGCACAACCCGCACACGCACTTAATACAAATATAGCAGGAAAATATAGCTAAGTAGGGTACAACATTAACTGTATTACGTTCCAAGTTGTTTGAAAAAAGTTTGCACATAAGTATAACTTAACAGTTACACTTTTTTTTTGTTTCGTAAAAATTTTTATATTTTATTTAAACAGGTTTTCTATTATCTTAATGGCAACTTAATCTAGTTTTAAATTTAGGGGAATGAACAATAGATTATAGATGAAACATACATACAATTTACATATATGGGGAAAGGTATATTATTTATTTAAGTATTAAATTTTGAAACTGGTAGCCAGATCCGGCTCTGTTGGCAGTTAGTCGTCTGGCAAGCGCGTAGAGAGTTACACATTAGATTCCATTTAAAGATATAGAAGGCTTCTCCAAGGACGTGTGATAATTTATATTGCATGCTGCTGGGCGCCGTAGTAAATGAAGCTTTTGCCTCATGCATAACATATTCAAGCATTGTTGTTTCCTTTTCCATTTCCACTTCCATTTCCATTACCGATTACCCATCCGTTACAATCTTTTTGGCAAGTGTAACCAAAGCTGTCATTGTTGCTGTTACAGTTGTTGTTGTTCTTCTTCTTGTTGGTGTTGGTTCTGCCGTGGTGAGTTGTGATGTGGTGAAAAAGCTTTGCCAAGTAGCAAGTTCATGTGTAGGTACACAATTGTGCCAATTCGCTGCTTGGAGAGGGTCTACATATATATGTGTGTCTGTGTGTGTATGTTGGAGTGTGTGTTTTCAATTTTTCCATGCAACACACGCAGTTTTATGCCAAGCGAATTCTATGTCAAATATTGAATGTAAATGCATAAGAGAACACGAGGAAAAGCGTCGAAAAGTTTTCGTTGAGTATTTCGGCAAGTAGTCTGGACATTGCGAGGGGTCAACGGCGCGGCGGTGAGTGCCTTCGTATCTAACCCATTGCCAAATAGCAAAATTCCCATTACTCATCCAACGCATCGCTAGATTTTGTGCATACACATCTATATACATACATATATGTATATTAATATGTACTTAATATACCAGCAGAGTATAGATTGTTCAACAAACAGATTCATTTAATTTTAATTTGAGTTTACTGAATACTCCACCAGATACTTTTATATATGCGTTGCAGTATCCGTTTTACTAATAGCATCCCCAGCTTACATAATAACCGCGTCAGTCTCCCCCTGCCCCGTAGAGTCCATTTAGTTCGATCCAAATACGCACGAATATGTGTACATGTACATATTTGTATATATGTGTATGTGTGTTGATAAATTGCTTGCACATGCTTTTGTGCGTATGTGTGTGTATTTGCAGACCGATCTCGATGTCTCCGCAATTAGATAATGCTTAAGCTACCAAAAGGTTTAAAAAAGAAAAAGAAGAAGTCGAAAAAGGACCAAGAACTCTTCACCGAAGAGGAGCTCGAGCAGTATAAGCGAGATCTCAAAGCCAAGCAGGAGGCGGCCGCCAACAAATCAGACGCTGGCGAATCGGACGCAGCATCAGACGTCGAGGGCGCAGCAGCCACATCCAGCCGGCCAGCCGTTTCGGCCTTTGCGGCGACAGCGGTTGACCAGGAGCAGCAGCATCACCACCATCATCAACAGCAGCAGCAGACCGCTGACGCTGGCGACGAAGAATGGGCCAAGTTTAAAGCGCTAACCTCAGGTGTCGATACAATATTACACAAGACACAGGACGAGCTTGATCGCATCAAGAAGGAATCTTTTTACCAGCGCCTGCCCTCAGCAGCCGAAAAGAAGAAGCAGCAAGAGGAGGAGGCCGCTCGCCGTGAGGCGGAACGACTCGAACAGGAACGCCGGCTAGCCGCCGAGCGTGAGGCGAATCGCGATAAGCTAGCTGAGGCCGTTGTCGAGCTATCTGATTCGGAGGACGAGAACCAGGACGACGTCGATGACATCTTTGCCACTGATTACATTGAGGCAATTACCAGTGGTGAGGTCCAACTAGGTGTCGTACCCGATTCGCCAGTACTCGAGTTTGACGACGGACCCGATCCCTTTGACACCGCCTACGCGGAGAAAGTCATTGTTGGTGCCGACAAGGCCAAAAGCAACAAGAAGCTAGTAAGCCTCGGCGCCGCCGTCGAGGTGCTCTCTGGCCGCGTCGATCGCGAACACGCTCTCGCCCTAGCCAATCCGAAGCGAAAGCTACGCAAGGGCATTCAGAATCTGTTGCTCAGCGAAAGCGTTGAGCTAGCCGATCCCGAAGCGGATCTCTTAGCTGCCGAGCCGCAGCACAATCTGCTCGACGATCTTGTCGATGACGTGCCCGAGTGTGTGGCGCCCATTGACTTAAGCGTTTCGCTGCACTTGCATTTGATCAAGCCCCAAAAAGTTGACAAGGACGAAGACGAGGGCGATAACGTGCTCGGCTCGCTCGATCCCAATCTAGCCGAGTTTGATGCGCTCAAGGACGAGGAAGACGACGAGTTCGCTGAACTAGCTGCCGAGTCATTAATCAAAAAGGAAGAGGTTACCATAGTCAATCAGGTTGTGTTGCCGCCCGCGGAGCTACTTGCTGAAGCTGCCTCCGAAGCCAGTTGGGCTGAGTTTGAACCGGAGCCCGAAGAGGAAACATCAGGTAAGACCTAATGGGAAAGCCAAGTAAAATCCACAGCTTAATATAATATATATATAAATATTTCGAACAATTCTTACGTCATCATCAGATCGATATATTTTGCTTACCGATATTTTTTAGGTCGGTTATTAAAATTCCCTTTACTTAACCCTTGACCTTCATCCCTTTTCCTTTTGTACACTACCATTCTTCGTTTTCTCGACGAAAACCTATTTGAAATCCGTATTAAAAAAATTTAGAAATACTTGAATAACAGATAGTCGCATTACCGGTTGATGGGGATAGCAAGTTTGTATATAAGGGTGCCTCTTTCGATTTGTTTTTATCGCTTATCGCTTATTTTACATCATATCGTTCCAGGTAAGCCGAAGCGGCCGCCGCCACCGGCTCGGCCACCCACTGGGCCGCATATTGTGCCCGGCGCCATCTACGTCAGCGACGACGAGGAGGACGAAAATCTAGACGACGATCCGTTCAACACTAACTACGCGGAACAGGTGATCAAGAAGACAACCGTACTCGAGCAGGACGACGATTTCGATCCACGTGCCGAGGAGTCAGCGGACGCTGTCAGGTCTTCGCTAGCGGCGCCGGGTCGTGACCTTTTGGCTGGCAGTGCCACAGACTTAAGCAAGGTTGTGCCAGCGCCACTTGCGCCCACGCTTAGCGTTGATCAGCAGGAGGATCAGGACTTTGATCCTTTCGATACATCGGCCATCAACGCGCTCGTTCAGCCCAAGGCAACGGAATTGCGTTTTCTGGAGCGCGAGCTGCTCAACGAAGGCGGCTCCAGTCTCAAGCACTCGCTGAGTGATCCGGACTTTGATCCGCGTGCAGGGCAGGAGGAGGTTGTCGCGGCGCCTGTACCAACGGCCCAGATAGCCGTTCCGGATCTGGAATTCGATAGTGCACGCCGCAAATCGTCGCTGAGCCTCAACATACAGGGTAAGAGCGTCGGATTTCTGGTGCCATCGCAGGACTTGCTTGCCGCTGGTAATGACGGTTGCCTGGGTAACAACAAGAAGCCGTTGACGCCCTACTACGCGCCAGCCGCGCAGCCCATTGCCGAGCGCGAGTCCGAGGATCCGTTCGATACGTCGTATGTGCCGGACGTCAAGCTCAGTGACATTGAGCTGAAGCACATCGAAGCCGATCTTATTGCAGAGCCGACATTGAAGCATAGTTTGTCCGATCCGGACTTTAATCCGCGCGCACCGCCCACGCCCGTGCCCGCGGAGGTGCTGTTGGCCGTTGAGGAGAACATCAACATCAAGGTATTAACGCCCGCCCAGGAGCGCAGGCAGCTGCCGAGCAACGCGCAGCTGGACGAAGATCACGAGATTGATCCCTTTGACACCTCAATCGCAGCCAATCTACAGCCCGGACAGACGGAGCTAAAGCTGCTCGAGAACGAGCTGCTGCCGGAGAGCAACAAACAACAGACGATCACCGGAGTTCTAGATACCCAGAGCGACGCACAGGAGCTCGGACTTGGCGATAAGGTGCTGACACCGTCGCTGCCCAACCGCACAACACAGGAGCTGCTCGAGCAGCAACAGGACATTGATCCCTTCGACACCTCCATAGCGGAGAATCTAGCACCAGGCGAAACTGAAATTAAGCTCCTCGAGAGCGAGCTCATCGAGCGCTAAGCAAAGCCTGGAAGCACCCACAACCCATAACTCAAACCTAAGCAAACAGAGAAGATGGCTAATCCGTTTCTGATGGACGACGATCTGGATGGCGGCGATGTGGCCGTGAATCCGTTTTTGATGCAGACCGAACCGGAGGCCGGCGAGTCGGAGAATCCGTTCGGCGAGGCGGCTTCCAATCCGTTCGCCTTTGGTGGCGATGAGCTGGAAACGGAGGCGGAGCCCGCCGCTGACATTGATGCGGCGATGAGCTTCTTTGGCACCACCATCGAGGCCGAGGACGATGCGCTCAGCCTCAAGTCCGCCGCGGAGGAGGACGATGAGGGCAAGAAGGGCGGTGGACCGCCACCGCCGCCACGGCCACAGCCGCCGCAAAGCACGCAGGAGTTAATACACACGGTGTCTAGCCAGCTGGACGAGACCAGCTCGGAGCTGTTGGGCCGCATACCGGCCACCCGCTCGCCCAGTCCCGTCTCGATGCGCGACCTGCATTCGCCCAGCCCCACGCCCGACTCCGGGCTCGCCGATCTGCTTGATGTGGACGTCTCGGACAGCGGCTCCAGTGCCCACACCCAGGCCATTGAGGCCGATCTCATGGGCGGCAGCTTCGTTGCAGCTCCAGCAGCTTCGGCAGCAGCTCCCTCGCCGCTCGACAATCCCTTTGGCGTGCCAACGGCGGTGCCCACTCTGCAGGGGGTGACGCCCATTCCCTCGCCGGCCAAGCAACAGCCACCGCGTCCGCCGCCGCCGCGTCCGGTGCCACCACGGCCAACGCCGCCAGCCCAAATGCAGGGACACGGCCAACAGCAGCCGGCGCCGCCTCAGCGTCCGCCGCCGCCATCGGCCCAACCGGCTGTCAGCGCTGCAGATGCGGACGACTTGCTGGACATGTTCGGCAGCAGCAGCAAGCCGGCAAAGCCGCCGCCACCCAAGTCCAAGGAGGACATACTTAGCCTGTTCGAACAGCCGGCCGCGGCGCCGGCGGTGGCCGCCAAACCGGATTTGCTCAACGACGATCTGCCCGAGTCGCAGTCCCGCGACGAGCCCATCTTCAGCTCGCTGCTGATTCGGCCCGATGATAGCACCCATGACATTACCTCACAGCCGCAATCAGCCATCGTAGCTTTGATGGCCGCACCACTGGATACGGTGCAGAAGCAACGGGCACCCACGCCGGATATTGAGATCACTACGGTGGAGGATCTGCCGCGCTCCGACGACGAAGAGGAGCCGGACCCTGTGCCAGTCGTGCAGCCGCCAACACCAGAAGAGGTCGAACACAAAGCGGAACCGGAAGTGGAGGCGGTGCCGGTGTCACAAGCCGAACCGGAGCCAGTACAAAAGCAGCTGCAGCAGCCAGAGCAGCAGGAACCGGAGCCGGAACAACAGATCGTTATTGAATCAGACCAAAGCCCACCCACGGAGTCGGCGGCCACCATGCAGCCCAACATGGAGCTGGGCAACGACGAGCCCGAGCAAATGGATACAGGCCTGGACTTTCCCGGACTGGCCAGCGGCCAGCTGTCCGCCAATCCCTTTGCCAGCCCTGAGGAGGAGGATGAGCCGATATTCACGCCTGCGCCGATCGTCAGCAATATCTTTGCCCTGGACGAGCCCGAGCCGGAACTGTTGCCGGAAGTGCAGCCACGGGCAGCACCAGTTCCGCCACCAGCTGTGGCCAGCTACGCGAGTAACATCTTCGCCGCAGAGCCGGACGAGTTTGATGCTTTCTCGGCCAAATTCGACTCGGTGAAAAAGGACAACATCAGCATACTGGATGGCTTTGGTAGTGGCTCGGGCGCCATAACACCCACGGGCGGAGATGGTAAGTAAAGGTGACCCTCGTTACTCCTATGACTCCATTGGTCCCATTTCTATTGCAGCATGGGGCGACAGCGCCTTTGGCTCGACCGCGACAACAGCGAATGCGTTTGGCGAGGTCAACTCGGCGGACGACGGTTTCGGTAATGAGGATGACGATTTCTATGCCATGAAGGCGCCGGTGCGAGCCGATTCTGTCGAGTCCGTGGACAAGGAGTTTAGTGTGGTCATCAGGCCCAAGGCGGAGAGTGCGTCTGGGGTGGCACCGCAGCTGGCGCCACCGCCACCACCGGCACGCACGGTGGTGCAGCCGATAAGCGATCAGGCGAGCAGTTCGCCGCCAGCGGCGACTGTTAATCCGTTTGAGGATGTCAGCGGCTTTCCGGCACCACCCGTCACGGAGAGCAGCATGAAGCGCACAGACTCGCAGGATACGCCGCAGACGCCACTGTACGACGAGGATGTGTCACAGCCACTAGAGGAGTTCCCGCGTCTGAACTACGTTGGCCCCGGCTGGGAGATGCAGCTGCGTCAGCCGAACAAGAAGAAGATCACCGGCCAGCGGTTCTGGAAGAAGATCTTTGTGCGCCTGGTGGTGCAGAACGATGTACCAGTGGTGCAGCTGCTCAACCAGGCCGGCGACAAGCAGCCGTTCCAGGAGCTGCCGCTGCAGCCATCCTACTCTGTCTCAGAGATCGGCGCCCAGCAGTACGACCAGTTTGGCAAGATCTTCACCATGAAGCTGCAGTATATATTCTACAAGGAGCGGCCCGGCGTCCGACCCGGCCAGGTGACCAAGGCGGAGCGGATCACCAACAAGCTGACCAAGTTCGCACAGTATGCCATCGCTGGCGACTACGAGGGCGTCAAGGAGTTCGGCAGCGATCTGAAGAAGCTCGGCCTGCCCGTCGAGCATGCGCCACAATCGTCGCAGCTCTTCAAAATCGGCACCATGAACTACGAGGACATGAAACAGTTCTCCGTATGCATCGAGGAGGCCCTCTTCAAGTTGCCGGCACTGCGCGAACGCGCGCTCACCTACAAAATGGAGGAGGTGCAGGTGACCGCCGTCGACGAGATCACCGTCGAGCAGGACTACGAGGGCAAGATACTCAAGCAGATAGCACGAGTCCGTCTCTTCTTTCTGGCCTTCCTAACGGGTATGCCCACCATTGAGCTGGGCGTCAACGATATGTGGCGCCAGGGCAAGGAGGTGGTCGGCCGACATGACATCATACCGGTGGCCACCGAGGAATGGATACGCCTGGAGGCGGTCGAGTTCCACAGCGTTGTCAACCAGCAGGAGTATGAGCGCACACGCACCATCAAGTAGGTGTTCTCCTTTTTCAGGTCCAGGTTCAAATTGTTGCGATCCTATCTAAAATTCGTCTGTCAATTCCGCAGGTTCCAGCCGCCAGATGCCAACTACATTGAATTGCTGCGCTTCCGTGTGCGTCCGCCCAAAAATCGCGAACTTCCGCTCCAGCTGAAGGCCACCTGGTGCGTCACCGGCAACAAGGTGGAGCTGCGCGCCGACATACTCGTCCCGGGCTTCACCTCGCGTAAACTTGGCCAGATACCCTGCGAGGATGTCTCTGTGCGTTTCCCCATACCAGAGTGCTGGATCTATTTGTTCCGCGTGGAGAAGCATTTCAGGTACGACCAAAGAACTGCGGGCAGGCAGCCTCTACTAATTTCCACTTTCACAGATATGGATCCGTGAAGTCGGCACATCGACGCACTGGCAAGATTAAGGGAATTGAGCGCATTTTGGGCGCCGTGGATACACTGCAGGAGTCGCTGATTGAGGTGACCTCCGGCCAGGCCAAATACGAGCATCATCATCGCGCCATTGTCTGGCGCTGTCCGCGTCTACCCAAGGAGGGCCAGGGTGAGTTGGCAGCAATCAGCAATCACTTGACCCATGCTTGAATCTTGAATCCCAACCCCAGGTGCCTACACAACACATCAGCTGGTCTGCCGCATGGCGCTCACCTCGTACGACCAAATACCCAGCGAACTGGCGCCATACGCATTCGTGGAATTCACAATGCCCGCCACGCAGGTCTCGCATACCACTGTGCGCTCCGTGAGCGTCCAGGACTCCGACGCCGATGAGCCGCCCGAGAAGTACGTCCGGTATTTGGCACGGCACGAGTACAAGTAAGTTGAATAACCAATAACCCAATACCAACTCTATCTCTCATTGCTTCTTCTTCCCCCACTCTCCACATTGTACAGAGTTGGCATCGAGACCACGCACGGCGAGTCCACGAATGCGTATCTGGCGGCAACGCGACCCATCCGCGAGGAGCCCCCCACAGCGGCCAGCAAGCCGGCTGCCTCGCCGGTGCCACCCAGCGACTCGGATTCGGACTCAAACTAAGCCAACTGAACCGATTCGATTCCAATTCCCAACATAATATTCCTAGAACGGATCCTAGTCTAAAACATCCGGTATTTGGTTCGCATTCGTTGTTCTCATCGTATGATAATTTGATTTGGCATGCTCCCAGTGAACTCGATTGAATCAGTTGAGTGCACTGCGAGCAGTTCGAATATATTTAATATTGATTGGTTGACAATAAATACAGGAAAAGCAACAGATGATGAACGTTAAGTGAAAACGGCAACGGGGAATACCGATGGCAATCTAGAAATGCGGATGGTATCAAAAGAAAGGTATTTTCACAGATATAAATGTATGCTTGTAGCTGTGTTCGAGTCCTGTTGAGTCTTCGCATACTAACCATTATACTTACCGATATGTAATCATCTCTCTATTAATGAAATATGTTAACCAAGCGACCAAACGAACGAATCGATCGTATCGAATCGTGCGTTAAGTCAATCCATACATATGCATAGGAATAATGGTTAAAAAACACAAACAAAAAACAAAAAGATGAAATAAATGAAACAAAAACAATATATATATATATACATATATATATATAAATATATACACATATTTAACCACATATACAATACACGTAACTACATATAAATCAAGTGAACGTTCATAGCTATAACCTTTAAACGGACGATACACAAATACATCTATATATACATTAAGCGCAAGTGACAAGACATTAGAAATGAAAAGCAATTTCGCAAAACATCGTTCAACTACGATATAAGAAGCAGTTATCCCAGGCAACATCAACATTGACATAAACGTCAACATCGACATCAGCATTAGCATCAGCATCAGCGTCAGCATCCAACAACAGAACAGCATCTACCAAGCAACTAAACTGGTGAATAGTCAACCTGTTTGTTACTGGAAAGCTTTAAAAGCTGGAACAAGTGGATAAGTTGTATGCAAAAAGGCGACGGGCTAACGCACACACTTTAAAACACAAATACACACACACACACACACATGCCTATACTCAAATACACTGAAAAAAATATATTTAAAACAATGTTTAAATTTATATGTTAACGTCTAAAATAAAAAAAAAACGCAGTTAAAATAAATGGATTATTTACCAACACTGCAGCGCGGTCAGTTTCCAACACTATTGGACGTCAGGCCCAAAACATCGTTGTTCAACTAAGCTCGTAACTGAAACTGTAACTGTAAAGCTATCCATAGTATACTTAAAAAACAAAGCAAAAATAAACTAAGCGTTGAAAAGCCTATTGATTTAAATTTATAAATTAATTCAATTCAAATTAAACTTCAAGCAAAACGGAAATGCATATTTAAATGTTATTGTTGTGAATCAAACTAAATTGTATAATATATAATTTATATATTATATAATAAATAGATAAACAACTTTGAAAACAAAAAGATGAAACGTAACCTAAATTCATATAGAAAAGCATCCTTGTTAAATCAAGCAAAAGTTTATAAAGCATGAATACATATATATATATATATATATAAAACAAACTATCAAAAAAACAAAAAGTGACAAATGAGAAAACATAAATATATATATATATAAAAACATACATACAAAAGCTCTATACACAGTCATATTGATAACTAATTGAGTTTAATAGCTGAAATTGCATAATAGATTTGTTAATTTAGTGTTAAACGAATATACATACTCGTATTTCAAGTCACCCAACCTCATTTAACTTATATTCCTCCCTCTCCCT
>SCDT01000969.1:1821-75267 GCA_004143765.1 Drosophila melanica
GCCTTGGTTCCTGGCGTTGAAACATTATCGTTCACTTGGGCATCATTGATAACTAATGTTGGACCATTAATCGAGGCAATGAGTAGTTATTACTGCTGTTGCTTTTGTTGTTGTTGTTGTTGGTGGGGGCTGCCAACTTGGCCAACAATTGGGCTGAAATGCGTGCTAAACTTTTTAGGCTAACCGAGCTCCGTCGACTGCTTAATAATTGAGCAATAAAAAATGGCATTAAGTAATTTGTGTATGCGAACTCATAAAACACACACATGCGCATTAATTGTTAATTTAATGCTCGCTTAAGTTTAATGATTCGTGGTCATGAAATTTTAAACTTTATTGCCGAATGCTGCGACAACAAATTACAAATGCGTTCGCAAATGCAAAGGCTTTTCCTACACACGCGCCTTGTGCCTGCTGTTTCCACCTCCACCCCCCCCGACTTTTCTTCTTCTTCTGTTCAAGTTCCACACACACACGCACACACACACAGAGAGAGACTGCGCCACCACCACACGCCTGCAGCAAGAAAAAACCCACTGATTCGTGTTAATTAAATGTGACACAAGTTTAACAACTTTTCTTGTGGCACGCTTCGTTTCATTGGCGTTTTAATGCCCTGTACATGAATGGGGTATACTAAAATGTAAAAAACTTTAGTTTATGCAAAATAGCTTCATTATATTGCTAAACCTATTCTACAAGTGTTGATAAAGTGTTGATGGCGTCTGCCATCAAATTTTACATAAATAACTTTCGTTACCGTTTTTGAAGTGTTGTTAAACTGAAATACTTATTGTTGATGTGGATATAATAAGATATAAATCTTATAATATAAGTCTGAAAGATCAGATCTGATGTGTAAAGTGTTAGCATACATTAATGTCCGATGTATACAAAATCAACCAATTTTTTAACCAATTTTCCAACACTTATTGAGATTTAACCTAACAGATGTTTAGAAGGTAAAGATTCACTTAACTGTTTCCAAAGCCGATTTAGCTCTAAACTAGAAATTTGCTTACCTCTAGGTCATGATTTACAGGTCATCTCACAGTCCTCCTCCTGTTTGTCCTGCAAGACAATTTGCAGCTGCGGCCCGCACAAATTCGTTTGCTATTTTTGCGGCATACGCTTCGGATGCCACGCCTCCCTTCCAGCCCCAGTTTTAGCCGTAGACAAATACCCACGTCATGAGCGACGATTTCGATTTCGATCAACGGCCAAAGTTTTGCGCTTTTAATTAGAAATCGAATCCGCAGGCTGTACGCCTTGCCGCCCTCCGCCCGCCCATTTGAAACCTGTGGCTTGATGATGCATAGGCTCTGGGTTGGGGCGTAGGGGCGTGGCACATACAAAGTTTGTCAATGTGTCGAAGGAGCTGAGCAGCCGCAAGAGACAAGTTGGCGCAAGACCGCACAATAGTAGTTGATATAACGGTACTTCAATATTAAGCACATGCACCTGGTCCTGTTTGCGGCTTTACAAACTTTTGAGCCGCCAGTTTAATTGAGCTTGAGCTAGCTCTAAACTTTTCTTGTAGTTGGCCAAAGTGCCCAAAAGATTTGAAATCAAATTATTTAAAAGTGAACAAAAACAAAAAGCAAATAGCAAAAACAAAAATGGAAAACACACTTAGAAATGTTTTTCTGGTCACACTTTGGACTGAGTCAAAAGAAAGACAGAGCCAGCAGGCAGCACAGCCGGATTGTCGCCTGGTCACACTTGGCTGACCAGCCACATTGACAAACGCAGCGACCATTGAAACATTAAATTGTCTCGTTTGCTATCGTATTGGCAAAAAAAAATAATCGTTGCATTCGCTTAGCCACCAACTTTGCTCATCCGCTCTTTCGCCCACTTTGAACGCAAGTTTAACAGCAGCTATCAGCGCCCCAGCGCTCTCTTTCAATTTCAATTAGAAACTTTAACTGCATACACACGCGCGCACAGACGGACAGACAGACAGACAGAGTGAAAGACACACCCACACAGTCACAACTCTGCTGCTTTTCAAATTGTCGTCAGCTGCTGCAGCGACTGAGTCGAATGGTTTCTCTGCTGCTGTTGCTGCCTCTGCCTCTGCTTCTGCTTCTGAGTGCATTGCTGCGCGTTTCTTTTTTACTGCAGTGTTGGGTAAGAGCAATTAAATTTCTTTTCAGCTGCCATTCGTAACGTCTTGTGATGAAGCTGCAACGACTTGGCAATGCCAACACTCCCCCAGCAATCCAAACTAGATTGCAATGTGTGTGTGTGTGTGTGTGTGTGTGTGTAAGTGTATATGCAGCTCACTATTAAAGTAAATCACTTAAGCCGGTTGCAAAAATAAAAGCAAAGAAATTCTCACACTGCTGAGACTGTGGCCACCCATACACGCACACACACACACACACACACACGCACACAGCTACTAGCAAATGCTTATAATATTCTATGAAAAATGACTTGTGTATGCTTGCACATACATACATACATACATACACACACATACTATTCACAAATGCTAGATACTTATGGCTGAGTATATATGCATACATATGTATGTATGTATGTATGTATATGTATACACACACATAAACACATGCACATGCTTAAGTGCGGCTGATAATATTTTGCGTCTTTGAGTGCATTTCTCAGCATTGGCTCGACAGTGAGTGGCGCAGGGATTAGGCTATGCACAGCAAATTACGTTGCTATCCTTGGTCGTAAAACACATGTCAAGTGCAGCGGTGAACGAGAGCGTCAGAGAGATTGAGCGCATTTCAGTAATTGAGCAAGGCTAACTGGAAGCTTAAGCTGCCCTCACAACAACAAAGCCAATGCCAGATAGCTATCTCGCTCGCACTTAGCATAGTTATACGGCTGTTTGCAACAATCTACACTGATCTAAAACAAAAGATAGAGAGAGACGGAGAATTCGATCATAAAATAAATTTGCCTCTATTGTTTTCTAACTTAATGGAGTGTAAACAGCTTCAAAGCCCCAAATCTTTCACCAAGTTACGCATGATAAAAATGTCGTCCTTATTGATTGATCGATTAAACACATTATTTGCTAACGACCAGTAGAAAGAAAAGTTGAACAACGTCAATGAGCCGTAAATCTAGCACACATTATTGATAATTAAGGCACGTGAGCGTTTAGCTGATTGAACGAAAGCTAAAGAATGCGAAAGCAGCCATCTCGCTCCCACCAGGCAATTGCTGTGAAGGACAGAGGACGCACTTTAAGAACAACAGAGAGAGAGAGAGAGATTGCATTCAAATGAACCAAAAGCTGCCAGGCAAAAACAAAACTTGTTCTGTCAATTTTACTCGATCGCAGTAAGCTCTCATTTGGCTCTCTGCTACAAATCCTACCAAAAACTTGCAGTCAATAATACAACATTTCCAGGCGCGTGCAAACTTAAATTTTAAACTTACTTAGAAAAAAAAAACAAATAAAAACATAAAAATAAAACAACACTTTTCGAAAAATAACTTGCCATTTTCTATGGTGTTTCTAGAACGTATCCACTAGTATAAGTTTTGCAACATGGAGCCTTTTCCACCGGAGGTTAAAAATTACTTGGAAACTGCGGCGCGCTTCTTTATTATATGCAACTTTCTGGCTGATTCGGTGCATTTGTTGCACGATTGGGATCTGGAGCGCACATTACTCAATCTCAATTGGCGCTGCGGCGAGGTGTATGCCAATCTCTATTTATCTTGCATTGTGGCCGCACAGCTGTTGGCCTGCTTTATGGTGATCTTTGATAGCAATCGCCAGCTGGCCGCCGGTGTGCTCAGCCTGTTGGCCAATTTGCGTGTGGCCTCGAATCCGTTATTCTGGACTGTGGAAATATGTGCCGATGCCTTCGCTTTGGTCATTGCCATACTGTTGGCCACCATACCGCCGCATCGTTTGGTCCGATGCGGCTTTCTATTTGTGGCCTATCTGACTTACAAGAATATTAATGATGGCCTGGCATGGCAGCTCCTCCACCGCTATGGGGTTAAGCTATTGATTATCTTCGTGCTGAGCGGGTATCGGCTAAAGTGGTCAACCACCATGCTGCTGCTACTGCTGGCCACTCAAAGCTACCAGGCATACGCCTGGTGGGAGCTACCCTATTCGATTAGCAACATGCCAATCATATTCTACAAGCGATTCCAATTCTGGCAAATGGTGTCCATACTGGGCGGCGTCCTTATGACGGCTGTGCATACCAATGAATTTTAATGAAGATGATAGCTGCCAAACATAAAAAAAAAAAAAAAAAAAAAAAAAAAAAAAAAAAAAAGCCGAAAAATGTTTTATATGTGTTATTTTGTTATCAAATGTTCGTGTTGCATATATTCACTGGGACTTATTATTAATTCACAATTTTTGATTCTTACTACTATTTTTTTCTAAATTTTATTTTTACTTTTATAATTATTCTCGTTGTGAAAATAAAAAATAACACAAAAATCATTAATTTTATGTAACGTTATTTCACTAGGAAGCACTGAATATGACGAAGTCAAATATGAGAGTCAATTTAGCTCTTCTGTCACGTTTCATATCTGCCAAATGCGGATCTTTAACCAACAGTTAGGACTAGTTTAAAGTTGTCTCTGTTGTGGAGGCAATATACAAAACAATTTTCTTCAAAGGGAATTTTCCAAGTGATTTTTGTGTTTTGTGCAGCTCAGTTGAGTGCTCAAATATTCCAGATATATGCACATGCACACACACACACACACACATTCGCTACCCCAACCCCAATCCGCACCACTTGTGGGCGACTGACTGGCTGACTAACTGGATGACATTCAAGTTGTCTTCAATTTTAATAAATTTTTGGCTGCATGTACTCGTATGCAGGCAAGCGCGACAGTTGACAGCTACACGAGTGGTGGCAGGGGGCTGCGGGCAGCGGGGGGATACAGAGTGGCGCCAGAGGCGGTGTCGACATCGACGTGACGTCACTTTGTCCACAAGTTTGCCTGACGCTGCCGCTGACATTGTTGCCATGTTGCAATTGCTGCTGCTCTTGTGGCACAGACTGTTCCCGTTGCAGCTGCCGAACAGCGAGTGCGGGCGGGCAGGTCATATCAAGGACAATGCAGCTGTGTGTGTGTGTGTGTAGGTGTGTGTTGCTTGCGGGCGCCTCGCCACGCCCCAACAATTGGCCCAGCCACCTTTGCGGCAATTTCATTTAATATTCCCTTGCAAGGAGTATTATCATATCGGCAAGATAGATTCCTACAGCTTGTACACATATACATTCTTGATCAGCAATAACAGCGGAACAATAATTCAAAAATTATTTCCTTCTATTATATATATTATATATTAAATATCGAACTATTATATCAATCAACACTCATAGAAAAGAAATTTATATAGAAATAATTTAACTACTTTTTTTTTGTAATATCTCAATTAAATTTATGAACAAGTCCATTTTTAATTTTAAATCAAGCAATCGAAAGAATTCTTTTTTTTCGTTCTTATATAGAGTATTTAATATTCGGTCATCCGCAGTAAAGTGTTCTTTCTTGCTTTTGGTACATTTTTCTTCAAAGCGTCAGCGTTATTTATCATTTGGCATCTGGTCCCGCTGCTGAGCAGCCCTTAAACAACCAGCGCTCGCACCCCACGCCACATCACCTGACTGTCAGCCTCTCTGTTTGTCTGTCTATCTGTCTGTCTGCCAGTCACTGTGTCGGAGTCGTTCTAGCGTTTATTGACGATGCTTCACCAGAAGCCAGCAAATTGAGCGTCCCAGGCGAAAGCTGCTATGGCCCCAATAGCTTCAGCCTGGCCCAAATGAATGTAAATGGCGAACACAGGAAAGAAAAGTTTTCGATAACTTCTTGTTAAGATAATCGCCATATTGTGGCCAGCGACACGAAACAAATGCTTTCTGTTTGAGTTTTTAGTTGATTTGCTTCAACGGCCCAAATGTTCTGTGCAAATACAAATTAAATTTGTTCGTACGATTTGAGCCTGCACAGAAAAAAAAAGGAGAAAACGGAGCGCTTGTGATAATCAAATTGATTCAATTTTAAAATAAAGTGTCTCATAGGCGAGTGTAACCGACCAGCTTGATACCCTGGCCGATATTTTAATCTACCAATATTTGGGAAGAGAGAAAAATATACGAGAATTTCCATTTTCTGTGGGCTCAGGATGATTTCCGATATTTATCGATTTTGATCAAAAAACCATTGATTCAATAAACCAAGAATCAATTTGTATTTATAAAAACGGATAAATTTACATAGTTGAATTGTTGTTGAGTACAGTCAATAAAAAAGACTTAAAACAAATTTGTCCAAAATGTCTACTAACTGAAATTGAATTGGGAAAACGTTTCTTGAGTCTTGTTTAGATGTCTGCTCAAGGCTGTACAGAAAAAAAAACATTGCTTTTATGGAATTAAACGGCCATTATAAAAAATAAAAAAGATAAATGTTTCAAATATCTACAGGTATGAAGTTAGAAAATGGATGAGTGCATAAATTAAATAAGAATTCGTAAAGAGGAAACATTTTTTATATCTCTTCATATTCCACTTAGGCAGACATCTGCATGCTCTCGAATAAAAAAATGTTTGGTCCTAAGCTCATTGTAAAAAAAAAAAACAATACCTTTGTACAATTTAAGTGACTGCTGAAAGCGAGAAGATATATATATTTTATTCAGATGTAGCACATATACAATGTATGTGCACACACTCGCGTGGCAATGCAGCATTTGGGCCACATTTGCCTTAATGGCCATAAGAGGCACTCAACAATCACGGGCCGACCCAAAGAAGCTGTACGTTGCGACAATGTAACGACAGGTGTTGCCTATGTGTGTAGATATTCCTCTTATTCCGGCCACACGCGAAACTCTCTTCTTCGTTTTCTACTCTGGCAACGAAGTCTGCGAATGACATGACATTTGACATAGTTAAGTTCACCTTCACACAAACAAACAACAACAACAACATGAAAATAAGAGAAGAAAAATATGTTCACTTTGGTGTGGCGTGGGCTCCAAAAATAAGCAGTAGGCGTTGGCATGCATAAAATATTACAATATATCAAAAGGATTGCTAATACAGGTGTGTGCACCACACACAGCCCGCAACATTCAACATTCAAAAAAGAATGCCGCCCCCCACCACCACCACCACTCGGGTTACCCTGTCTGTCGCTTCATATCTATGTGTGGCATCTAGTGACAGGGATGCTGCACACTTTTGATTTTTAAGCCCCACTGTCACGCCACTTGTTGTGTGTGTGTGTGTGTGTGTGTGTGTGCTTGGGTGTGTCTCTGCCTATGCATAAAGTGTGCTGCTTTCGTTGAATTTGAATATACAAAGTGCCAATGCAAACAATCGAGCTTATGGATAGCTGGAGTGACGGGGCAGGGGGGACAATCAAAATGATTGCCACTTGTGTATGCCGGGCACGCTTATCGGGTACCCACTGTGTGTGTGTGTGTGTGTGTGCCATGCAATTATTGTGCCTTAATTCAGACATTATTAATCGGCAATCGTGTCGGAAGCTATTTATTTGCCATTGAAGCATAATACTCGAATGCTTATTACGTCGGCTTCACCGCCCACGTCCCACGTTGGGCGCCATTTATTTATTTAAGACGTAAAAAGCAAGATTTACATATAATAAAGCGACAGTTAAAATGATTTTGAGAATTGCGCTTTAATTTCCATAGCCGAACAACATTGTTTCAGGATGCTATTGCTAGAATGCTCCAGGGATATGGACATTATAGCGCTTAGCCGTTGCCTAGCTGGCGAGACCCTTGTCCTGATTCCCAGGCAGTTGTGCAGCATAAAGACAAAGGCTTTGACTGCTGCTGTTAGCGATGCATTGTCCTGTTCTGTCCGTACTACTCTCAAAAGGCTGCACAAACACAAAGCGGACGCAGAACTTGTCCTTAAGTGCAGGGCAAATAGCGATGCGGAATGGGACAAAGTAAAGCGAAAGCGAGAAAGAAGGGCTAAAGAGCGGAAATGCAAATGCCAAAATTATACAACAGAAATCAAGTAGTAGCGAGTGCCTAACATAAACATACCCTGTACGTTTGTTTTTTTTTTATAATTTATACAGATTTTAATGGGTAGAGAAACCGGAGCATAGCAAATTGGCCGAGTAAAAAGTATATATGTTTTTCCAATAAAAAATGAATTACAATTGCGGTAAAAAACAAACAGTTTCACAAATCAAACCCATTAACAGAGCCATCAACAATTATTTTTACTTGGGCCTGCAGCAATGATTTATTTATGCATGATTCATAATTTATTTATGTTTTTTTTTGTTTTTATTACGCACACACACTTCGCTTCACAGTGCGCAAATATAGAGGGTATTAAAGAGCATTTTATTGTTTTTATGTTTTCACTTATTCTTTTGTTGAAATTGTAACAGGCTCGTTGTGGAAAGGCGGCTCCTGGCGCGTCTTCATCAAAACTACAAACAAAGAATAACGAGGCAAACAGTCAACAACTGAAGAACCTGAACTGTTTGCACTTCAAGTTGCTAAGTGCCCCAAAAGTTAAAAAAAGAAAATAAATAAAAAAAGAACACAATAAAAATAAAAATAAAAGACAAAAGAGTCAACAAACTGCGCTGTGAGGCAGTTGCAGTTGCTCTGCCTGCCCAAGAAATGGGCCCAATCGTTATATATATTATATATATACTTCAAAAAAACGTTAATATATATTTTAAATAATTTTTTTGCTGACAGACATTTACCATATATAATATAGGACTTGTTTGTCGCTTTAAAATGCATTGCAAATATTTTGTTTGAATCTTTTTGGATACATTAAAATGTTTTGTGGCACATGCGGCGTATACTTTATAATTATTTCAGTTAATTGTTTTTGTTTATCTTCTTTGGCATTTGTTTTTGTTAAACATTTTGTAAACGTTTCGAATAATTCATGGAATTTTTGTGTGTAAATAAGTAATTGAATAATTATGCCTGCATAATAGCATGCACAATTTTGAGCACACACAACAAAAACAACACACGCACACACACACTCACACACACACACACGTCTATTCTTGTGGGTTGCATTTATTTAGTTTTCAAATTGTTACATTTTATTTGTGGCTGTCAACAATGTTAAACAGAGTGACAGCGAAAAGACAAAAGAGAACGAGAAAGGAATAGGGAAAGAGAGGTTGGGAGAAACATATAAAAAATATGCACGACAAGTGAATACCCTATACAATGTCTAACCTATAGGGAATCACACATCTATGTTTAAGCATGTGGCAAATAATGAAGAAAGCAACAAGAGAGAAAGAGTGAGAAAGGGACAGAGAGAGAGAGAGAATTACTGACTGTATAAAATTACTGGGAGTTTTCAAGGTAATACTAGAGCGATATTATTACAGTTCTTGATTAAAAATCGAATAATTAATATAATAAAGCTCTCAGCTGCATTCTCATCAAACAAATAAAATAATTTATATGATAAACAGTTTTTTTGAGCCCCAAATAAAAGTTGAACTTAAAAAGTGCAAACTTTTATATTAAACTCTTAATTAGATAACAAACAATTAAATTTGATTAAATTGTGGTTTTTAAAACCACAAAAAAAAAAGAGTTTAACTCAAATGAAATTTAATTCCAACAATAATAAATAAATTGTTATTTTTACAAATTCAAATTAATTTGTTTTGAAAGAATAAAGTGATTATCACAACTTTTAGTGACTTACAAAAAGTTGAATTTGACGAACGGTTGTTTTTGCGAAACCAAAATTGAACTTTATAGTGAGCACAGATTTTTTAAATAGAGTCCAAAATAGAGTCAAAAAAAAAATTGATTTGATTATATAGAATGTTTTGTGCACATACAATTATATTGACATAAACTACGTGATTAATAATAATAATTAATAGACCCTCTCGAATAGCATTGAGTGAAGTAAATTCAGTGTACCCATCTCTGCACGCAGCCGAGCTCTTTGAATTCATGTTGTACTACAGCAATTTTGATCGTAGTTCCGACATCAAATGAATACAAATGTTGTTATTTCATATACAAATTGGTATCGAGAGTCAACGCAGGGGGATGGCCCGGCTATCGGCCAGTTTGCGGGCCATTAAGAACGTGCATTGCGCATACGCCGCGTGGCCAGAGCTAAATCATATTTTTCTTTTTCTGTACGTTTCTGTTGTGTGCGTCTGTGCGGCAACAAAGTGCAAAAACGAGCCAAAAAGCATTTCATTAACTTAATTAACTTTTAATTGAAATTGTTTGACAGACGCGAAAAGCATACGCCAGCGTACTTTCATCTTTTAATTGCAATTTGAAAGCAGCTAACAAAAAAAATACCTAAGAATTTATATATACATATATATACATATAAAAAAAAAGAAGAAAACAAAGCAAAATTATAACAGTAAAATATTCAGAAATGAGCCGCAGAATGAAAACGTGGCACGCGGAGGCAAATAACAAAACAAGCAAAATGAAAATCAAGTCAAGAATTTTAATTTTTTATTTAGCCGGTTGCTTGGCACTTAAATAAAAATGACTCTGTAGCTCTTAGGATGTCATTAGGCTGTTTTAATGTGCCTGTCGGGCTTGCCAGGCACATAAGCATGTCGGCATGCTTGCTTATTTGCTTAGCTGTTGCGCCTGTCAAAACTTAGCAGGCAGCGCTTCCAGCTGCTATTTGTTTGAGTAAGTTGATCAAAAGAGCTGTCGCCAACTGTAAGTAATAGCGCACTTGAACATCTTGTTAAAATGTATTTCCTACTTTCACAGCCTACTTTAAGCCTAACGCATAGTTTAAATATTTACCGATAAGAATTCTAATGAAGGAATAACTAAAAAAGATATTTCTTAATTAAATAAATATATAACTTAACAGGAGAATGAAATTTAATAAAATCTAAAAAAAAAACCTCGATTTAAACCCAGCTAATTATAATAATTTCCCATATAAACCAAGCTAATTAGTTTCCCAAGATATATGTTTGTAGTATGTTTAAATATTATAATAAATATTTTGCAGCCTTGTTTTTTACTTAATTGAAGTAGTTCTAAACAATTCCTTGCTGTGAGCCAACAAAAGATTTGATGTGCTTTTAATCTACGTCTGGCTTATGTTTAACATTCATATTTATTTGCACCCACCTTCCCCAACCCCCCTCGACCACGCCAGCGACTTGCATTTGTAATTAGTTAATGTGCCGGCATAGTCGGGCACATTGGCATCACAGAGAGGGTAACATCCCTCCCTCGCTACCAACGTCCCCTACTGCACTATTTCCCCGTTGGTTATTATAAAGGCAGCAAATAAAAACACAAGTAAGAGCATTGCAGTCGGGTGTAGCCGATAGCGACATACCAACTAAAATGTGTACCAAAAACTGAAATCCATGTTAAGAAATTAAATGAATAAATTGGAATGAAATAAAGTGCAGAATCAATCTAGAGCACAATGAAGATCTATGAATTTTGAATAAACTGTGTGAACAAACCTTATATACTCTCTTTGATTCGAGAAGAAGTGTACAAAATGAGGGAGATTTTGTTGCTTTGAGCCTGTGGCTGGGCTATGCAAGGTGGGAAGCGCTTTCCGCCAGCTGTCCCACACGTTATTCACCTGCTCCCGCCCTGTCTAAGCTAATGAAGTACATATAGTATATATATATACATATATATTCACAAAGTGAGTGGTGGGACTTGTAGCTGTGCCTACATATGCCAGCCTTCTTCTTTCTTTTAAATTTTTTTTTTCAGCCGCTTTTCCACATAGGCACGCACAGTACACAAACACAAACACAAACACACACATTTGCATGCATAATATGTGAGCATGTGTGTTTTTATGCTGTTGCCTTATTATAGGTGTATGTTTGTGTGTGTGTTGTACAACATTTAAAATGTAAGCGTTTTACGTGGCGTATACTTAATGCATTAAGCATACGACGCGTTGAACGCCACTGACAAGCAAAAGCGACACGAAACAAAATTCTTTGCATGCAGCTCAGCTGCTGCCACCGCCTGCTTTTGCTTTTGCTCTTTCTTTTTTTTGTATTCTTGCTGTTGTTCTCGTGCTCATCATGCTTTTCTTCTTCTGTCGCTCTGCTCATTCACAGGTGAACGTGAGCAACACTTGGACCATGCCGCAGGAGGGCTTAAATGTGTTCTATCGCTTCTTTCGTGATCGCATCTCCTGGTTCGAGGCAGATGCCGTTTGCCAGTTTCATCATGCCAATCTGGTGACAGGTAAGCGACACAACTGACTGAATTAGATGCAAAACGAGGGCTGCCCTCATCGAAGGTATGTCAGCCACAAAGCCAAGTCAAAGACGCGACATGAAGCTTTACTAAAAAAAAAAAGAAACAAAACGAAAAAAAACTCAGGGAATACATTCAAAACATGGTAAGATTGTTGTAGCCGGGCAGGTGACAGGCGACAGGAAGCGGGATGGCGTTGAGTGTGTATATAAACCAATAGTAAACGCCAACAAAATGTGAAATGCAAATAAGCCCAATGACAAGAGGACCACTGCCGAGCACGGAGCACAAACAGAGAGACAGCAGACAGACTGGCATTGCAGCAGGCGCTAGGTAACAAAGGACTCCTGGGTGGAAACGGTTCGAGGCGGGGGGATATGAAAAGGGTGCAGGGATTCGGTTTACTTGCACATTATTGCAAATGTCCGGCAGCTGTTGTAACAACGGCACAGACGGGCTCCAAGCTGGCACAGCTGCAAAATGACGCAGCCCAGAAAGATCCAGAGAATCAAGAGCCAAGGCCTTTAACCACTGAGAGAAAAACAGTACAGTATTATTATTTTAAGCACACTTTTTATAAGTTATAAGTTTATAAGTTAACTCTTTATGTATTTTATTATAAAAATTAACATTATTTATGCACCGAGAATAAAAAATACTCGACAATATTTAAAAGCGGAGTTTTTGTTTTTTTTTTTGGAAATTTTCTTTGTTCCGTTATTAGTTGAATTCAGCGTTTTTCGCTGAGTGTATGCTTGACAGAGTAGAGTGGAGCCTCTGTCTAACGGGCTGCCAATGCCAATCGGGCGTCTAACTATATCATATGCCTGCAACCACTGACCCGCCCTATCCCCCCCCTCGGCGCCACAACCGAAACACAATAAATCCTTTTGACAAATAGTGGACACTGCGCAATGCGGGCAACATCAACGGGGTGGGGTGGGATGGTCAGGGGGTCACGATGTGGGGGATCACTGCAACTAAATCAACAAACAAACGTTCGTCCAATCGGCTCGTGTTCATATGGTCTTTCGTAAATAGATAAGTATACGTAAGTGGATTGTAGATAAATTGCTCAAAGACAATGCAAATTGTTTGACTGCATGGCAAATCGAGCAGCAAAATCTGCACAAATCTGATAAGCAGACAAATTGAGTATAGGCAAATGCGTACATTTGTTAGTCTGAACTGGGTGCAGCAGATGGTTGAGACGAACAGCAACGATATCAATGTCAGCAAAACGGATGATTTACAAAAAATAAACTACAAAAATATGGGAAAAATACATTGTGAAGAAAAAAAAAACATTTAACTTGTGTCGAATTAAATAACAGATATATACATATATAAATATGCAAAATATAATATACATATTTATATATTTGTTATTTTACAAATTTAATTTACTATTTATCGATTTAAAAACATTTTCTATATACGAACTTGTGTGCAATTTGTATAAAGAAAATTTAAAAAAAACTTAAATGGAATATAGGCATTATTTATGTTCTTTTTTATTCTGGTTACACAGCTAAAAGATTGGATATATAGACCTTAGGGACTAGTTTTGGATTGTGTCCAGTAAATATGCATATCGAATTTGCTCAGCATTATATTATACAAGTCTCAATCAAATTGTGAGACAGCTGATTGGATTGCATTGTCCTTCAACCTTATGAATAGATTCATATGTGTTACCCATAGTTTTGTCTACAACACCAAAAGTTTTGGCACAATTGTCCTTGCTCCCCCCCCAACTAGGGGAGGGGGGAGCATTGGGGAGGGCGAGTGAAAGAGTGGGAGAGGGGATTGGGGTGCTTGGGGCAGTTTGCATAAGCAATTTAAGGCGTAGGGATGCATGTAAATGTGTGAAATAACAACAAGAAAACGAAACACAGACGAAGAAAACAAAACAGTCGTAGAAGAAGCACAAGAAGAAGAAGAACTTGACACAAAACTGCACAGTACAAATACACAGCTAAATAACAACGTGTACCAGAAAGCACCAGAGGCAAAAAACAAAAAATAAAAAAAAACAAACAAAACAGAAATTGAATTTAAAGCAAGTAGTAGCAAAGGCAGGATACCCTGCAAAAAAAAAAAAACAATCTCAAAGCAACTAGCTACAAAATAAGAATTTACTTTAAATTTCAGGACACATTTTCATTATTTCTATATATATTCAAGCTCAGACTAACCTTAATATTAATATAATAAAAAACTGCTAATTAGAAAATAAAAATTAACTTCAATTTTCGTGCTCTTAAGAAATATTTTATTATTTTTTTTTAAATTGGAATTTTTGATTTCAGCGCATTATTACTGTATCTATACATTTTTTGTCACATGAATATGTACGAATATAAATATGTTTGATTATGTTTTGGGATTGCAACTCGATAATAAAAATAATCGACTTTTTTAATGATTCAAAATAAGAGATATACGATTGGTACTAAAAATAGGATAGCTGCTAGTCGAGAACTCTCAACCAGCGCAATTTAAACAAGTTTTGGGTTTTTTTTTGTTATTTGTATGGACAGAAGTTGGGGACAAGCACCGGGTTAGACCGGCAGCTGGCTAGTTGGGTCCTTTGGATACTCTGAGTGATTTTGGGTGGTTAAGTGTGGGTGGGGGGGCTTTTGAGTGGTTTCGGGTAGGTTGTCGTGGTCGCTGCTGCTATCGCTGGCAAATGTGCCCAACACGGAAAAACAATGCGCTTGGCAAATTAAATAAAAATATATTCGCATTGAACAAATAAAAACCATTTGTTTGGTTTTATTCTCCTTCTCCCTGTTATTGTTGTGTTTCCATTTCCATTGTTTTTCATTTTTTTTTTCTACATTTTCTTGTTTTTACCAACAGTCGACAACAGTTTTCAATTTGATGCAACTCGCGACCTGCTGAGGGAATTGGATGTGAACGACATCGTTTGGATTGGACTCATGCGACCGCAGAACTCGGATCGTTTCATGTGGTCGTAAGTACAACAACAACAACAGCAACAACAACAAATGTAACAACAGCATTTTATTGTAATTGTGTCGTCGCTGTTGATATGTGTATTTCTGGTGTGCGAGAAAATGATATGTGAGCTCTGAATTTTAGGATATTTGCAAGCCACAATTTGCCCCCGTTAGCAGACTTATTTCAAATTTAGCAAAGACAGGAATAGAACTAAGAGCTTATGTAGCCACATTTCGGGAGACAATTCGAACCTAAAAGCGAACTTAATTTCAACTGTCTTTTGTTTCTCTTAATGCATCTAACTATATCTATTTTTCGAGCCATCAAAATAGTTTTTTGTCTCTTTAACATACTATATCATTTAGCTATATAGTAAACTAGCTGAAACAAACAAAACAATCGGATAAATGAAATTGTCGATTATTTTGTTGCTAATCGATAGGAACTCATTTTTGATCAAGACTTACATTAGCTTAGACCATAGTTAATATAGAACAATTTGTAATTTGTACAGTAACTCGCGACCTTTGGTGGCGGACACCGGCTACTGGGCGGAATCGCTGCCGTTGATGGATGCGCCTCTCTGCGCTGTTATCGATCCCATACGCGACTATCGATGGCATGCGCTGCGCTGCGGCGGACCCGAGACAGCCTCATTTCTGTGCGAAATGCCGGGTAAGTGTAAAATAAAACCGAATCCGATCATTAAGATCATTGGAATCGTTTGTGCCGCAAACAGTGCCTAGCTGGGCGGACGCCTGCATACTGAAGGAGATGCCCAATCTGACCATGCAGTATATGGCGGATACGGCCAGCATTGAGTTGATCAGAAATTGCCAGGAGGAGGGTCTGCTGCGGCACACCTGCAAGGGCAAGGAGGTAAGTTAAAGCACAAATCCGCACCCCGCCTCCCCCACAAATCGCGACGCAACTTTCAAATCTTTTGCGCAGGACCGCGAGCGTGCCATACGCGAACTGATCTGTCCCAAGGAACGACTGGAGGCGCAACGGATCAACGACATCACCAGCTCGCATTTCAAGTCGCTGCAGATCATCAACAACATTCGCACCGACAACAACGAGAACAACGACATCGAGCTGCTGCCGTTGGTGCCCAACTACGGTCCGACTGCACTGAAACTGGAGGTGATGACGGCCCCAACGGCGCCCAGCGAACGCTTCAGCCTGGACCGACTGATGCTGGCGGATGCACCGATGGCCATGCCCCTGTCCCGCTATCACATTCCCGACGAGGTGCCCATGCCCGTCAAGAAGTCGGCCAAAAAGGTGAACATCCAGGACGAATACGCCAAGAAGCTGCTGGCCCAGCAGCAACAGAAGCAGCAGCAGAAGACAACGGCCAGGCCGCTGGCCCACCTGGACATGATGATGGGCGATCAGCCGGCACAGACCGAGGAGCAGCTGCCGGAGGATGTCAGCGATGGCGACAGCGAGGTGTCTAATGAAATATTCTTTGCGTTGCCGCACAAAAAGAAAATATTGCCGCAGGATCTGCGGACAATGCAGCCGATAACGGAGGTAACAGCGGCGGCAGCAACAACAACAACAACAGAGGCAACAACAACAACAACAACTACCAAACAGCCCACAACAGCAGCAGCAACAACCACAATAACATCGACAACAACAACAACTACAACTACAGAAGCGCCGACAACAACAACTACAACAGCAGCACCTGCAACAACAGCAACAGCAACAACAACAGCAGCGCCCACAACAACAACAACTAAAACTTCAACAACAACAACAGCAGCGCCAGCAACAACTACAATAGCAACCACAAAAGCCATAGAAACAACAACCATGTTAGCAACAACAACAACAACATCAGCAACAACATTGGCAACAACCAAAACAGCAACCACAGCTATCAAGAGCACTCCAGCGCCAGCAACAACAACAACTACAGCAACAGCAACAACAACAGCCACAAACGACAACAACATTAAGATAACGGTAACATCAGCAACGGAAGTGGAAGCGGATACCGATACAACAGTTGTTGGCGCAACCGGCAACACTTCCAATTCCAACAGCCGCAGTAGCAGCAGCAGCAGCAACAGCAACACCGACAATGACAACAACAACAACAACAACAGCCCGGCAACGACCACAGCAACAGTGCCAATGGGCATGTCAACGCCGGTGAGCATTACACATCCAATACATCCGGTGCAGCAGACGCGGGACGAGATGTCGCATACCCACGTTAAAGAAACGGCGGACAATTCGCATTTCATACCGCCAATGCTGCTGGTTAAATCGCACTATGTGCCGCCGGCCAAGCACGGAGTGGAGCACGTCGAGCACTGGGAGCACACTGGGGAGCACAAGGTGGCAGCAACAATAACAACAACAACAACAACAAAACCAATAACAACACCAACAACAACACCAACAATAATAACAACAACAACAACAGTGGCAACTGGCACCGCGAGTCGTGAAAATGTTGCTGGCGTGACAGCAGCAGCAACAGCAGCGCCAGACACAGACGTGACGGCAACAGCAAGCGCAGCAACAACAACAGCAGCAGCAGCAGCAGGAGAAACCTCAACAACGGCAGCAACAACAACAACAACCAAAGCAGCGGCAACAGCAGCTGAAAAAGCGCCTACTACAGAGGCGCCACAACTGTTGGCAACAACCGCAACAAAACAGCCAACAGCTAATGAAAACAGTTTAAATGCAACCGCAGCAACCACACCAGCACCAGCAGCAGCAGCAGCAGCAGCAGCAACAACAGCTGCTGCACCAGTTAAGATCCTTACAAAGATGCAGCTGGAAAGCGAGGCAGTGGCTGAGAACGAGGATGAGCTGGATTTAACGAGCGCAACGACACGGCGCAACTTCCTGCAGGAGGAAACTGAGGCGCCATTCAAGCCGAATCGACGACGTTCGCTAACAAAACCGGAAACCGTTAGCTATTTCAAGAAGATTTTGGGCTAAAAACCAACAACAACAACAACAGCGGCAACAGCAACAGCAACAACAACAGCTGTAACTGAAGCGACTTTGCAGTTAACACACATTTCCGAGACAAACCCCGTTCTAAGCCATCTCGCCATCTCGCCCACCACCCCCCATTCCCCCCCTTTGGTAATTGGTGTGCAGGAAAATCAAAGCTGCATTGCCAGCAAATTGAATCAGTTGATGTCGTTGCCTGATTCAGCTACCAATCAGATGCCCAACCAGCAGCAGCATCAGCATCAGCCATATACCCATTCTGGCCAAAGTTTGCAAAACTTGGCAATGTACGCCATTCCCGCCCCCACCCGGTCCCAGCCTCCCCGTTCATGCCCAGCTTCACAACGGAAACTCAAGCTGTTAGTCAACGCCAAGCGGAAACGCAAAGCAGCCAAAAGAAAACTCAAGCACTTCACGGACAAAGAAAGAGAATGAGAAAGTAGGAGAAGAAGGAGAAGGAGGAGGAGACGGAGACGGAGGAAGTGAGCGAACGGCAGCAGAAGGTTCCAGTTGGAAGCACCAAATATGTCAATTCTTTGCAGCACAAACCACAAAGTAATACAACACACACAGAGAAACACACAAGCACACACGCACAACATCAAATTCAGGCACAGGAAAAAGTCTTGTCAAAGTAAAAGGCAAAAAATAATAATAATAAATAAATAAAAAACAGAAAAGCAGCAGTGAAAAAGGTGTGTGTGTGTGTGCGTGTGCATACCAATGGCCAAAATCTAAAGTATGATAAATACTACTAAAAATGTTTGCAGAGCTACAAAGAGCCCAAACCCTTAACTGCGTCTGTTTCAAATTTCATTTTCTCAAAAAAAACAAAAAAAGAAAACCAAAATATATTAAAAGCAAATAAGTATAAAAACATATAAAAAACCAAAACCTTCCTAAGTAAACATTTGACATTCGATTTGCAACGGCATATTTATGGTTTGTGCACATTATAAAATAATTGAACTGGCAGTAAAAACAGGAAATAAATAAATAAATAAAGCATAAACAACAAGTATTAAACATAAGTATTAAACGCCAGTAAATATACGGAAAACGGGCCCTCTTCTGATATTAATACAATTTACACGCAAGTTGTAAAAGTTGGTGTTACAATTTTTTTTTTTTTTGTGTCCAAATATATATATATATATGCATATATATAAATAAGATTGCAATGCAGAGTTTGGCATAGTTATTAGAATTGAAATGCGGCGCAGCAGCAAAGCATATTGATCGCACGATCGAACAATTGAAACATACTTAGGATTAAGACGAATGAAAAACAAAAACCAAACCAAGATGAAACACAAACAAAAGCGCGCACAACATCCCCCAGTACACAAGCCCAAAGTACTTCAAACGACACTTGAACTAGAAATATATGTACTCACCCAACAAAAAAAAAATAAAAAAAAATAAATAAATAAAAGAAAAACAAAAAAATTCAATGAAAAATTCAAAACAAATATGAAATATCGAGCCCTGTGCGTGGGCCTAAGCCGATAATCAGTTTGCTAATGTTCATGTCAAAGGAAAGAAAAATATAAAAATCAATAAATTTCTGAAATCTAGGCGCAAAGGCAAAGAGAAGCAACAAGTAATATATGCGTAAATAGTATAAATGTAAACCTAATAAATAATTAAATATGAATAAAATCCCATTAAAAAAAAGAAAATTCTTATTTGGATGGTTTATAAAGGGATAAGGGACATTATATATGGGTTAAATATATTTGATCAAAATCGAACATCAATTTTACTAAAAACTTTAGTTCAAAGCGGGTGAGCTTTTAATGAGCTTTAAAGTTTCTGAACAGTTAATGTAGCTTTCAATCCTTTTTTATAAAGGTAAAGCCAAAATCAAAATTCCTAACAAGCTTTTTGTTCACTAAAAATATGAATTTGCCATAAAAATCATAGGATTTTAGTTTTCTACTTGCATCCTACAAAAAATTGCAGCTACAAAAAACATCTCGAATGGTTCGAAAAAACAAGCTTTTCTGTATGCAAAGTGCACTCAACACTGCAAACAATTTGTGCGAGGCAAACGCCAACAAGGTATATTTTTGTTTTTATTAAAGCGGATGCAAAAATTGAATTAAAGTTTATCGAATAAAAAAAGTATTAGAAGCGAGAATGCGACAATGTTTTCTAAGCGCGTTTCCCCTAAAATTCGTAACTAGTTAAAGTGTAGTAGTAGTGTAAAGTAGTAGTCAAGCCAACAAATATTATTGAATATGGTTTGAATACAAATGTAAAGCAGAAACTATGCATAAATAATCTATGACTGCTTTTTAGGTATCTAAAATTTTTATGTTTTTTGAGTGTTTAGCATGCATCAAAGGAAACAAAGTCCTTCGTCCCCTACTGTTGGACGCACCGAGGGCACTTTGAATCCGGGCATATTCTGCAGTTGAAAGCTCTGCCAACGTCGACATTGCTTTCCGGTGGCTGCTGCCCAATACACCAGCCCCACCCCAAACCACCCCACTCCGACCATCGTTTCCCTTTCCCCACGCTCTTTTGCCTCGTTGACTCGTTTGCCGCAGGCAACTCCACTTTTTGTGAAGCATTTCCCTTTTAGCGAAAAGGGCAGCGATGAGAGCAGACTGCGCGACAGAGAGATAAGGCCAGTGAGTGACAGAGAGGGGGGAGAGATAGTGAGAGACAGCCGGACAGACAGGAGCAGACGTCCTACTTATGATTGCCTAAAATCCAATGAAGCGTTGACGCCTGGCCCTGGCCCTGGTCCTGGCCGGGGCAATTGCTGTCATCGGAGAACAGTTTTCTGGATAACCAACGGAAGCTTTTGCCACACGCAGCACTGCACAGCGGGCGACCAACATTGCCCGCCGATACCCCGAAGCGCCCACAATGCTCCTGCGTCGGTTTTTTTTGTGGCTTTTATACCCTGTTAAAAGAGAGTCTAATGATTTTATGCTCAACTTTTTTTTGTATAAATATCGATTTAAAGTTTAGATTGAATTTTGATATTAAAAAAAAAGAAAACAGTTCTCAAGTTAAAACACCTATACTTAGGCAAGATATGGACAACGATGCTAGTTGATCACAATATAAAAGCTGTCAGTTTAAAAGGGTATTGCCTGGCCGGGCACACTCGCCCCGAGCACTTTAGTTTGTTTAAAGAGCGCTTAACTTTAAAGAGCTGTTGCATTATAGTCTTTGCCATTCACATGTTGGTTACATTAATTTCGTATGCTTAAAACTGTAATTTCGTCTGTTTACTGTAAATCCTTTGCTGTGCGTGTGTGAGCGTGTGTGTGTGCGTGTGTGTGTGTGTATGTGAATGGGTGGCTCTGTGTGTGCGCGCGTGTTTCTGTGGGTGTTAAATAACTTTTGACTGACGGGCACGCGGCAAATGTATTCGAAGCGCGCGGGGAAGCTGACAACATTTATATTTCGCATTTATTCGAGTCGGCAACGATGCGTTTTTACAGTCAACGTGGGCCGGGAAATTAAATGGACAGACCGACAGGCGGACGGATAAAGACAGACAGGGACACGCGTCCAACAAATGAGAATCATTTGGCATAAAATAAAATGTTTTATTAACAATATAAACGGGCAGGGGAGCTATATATAAGGGATCGTATAAGGCTTAAGTGCGTTTCAGGTGCGCGTTCGAGATGGACGCCCATCGTGACACGAGTACGCACGCATCAACCCGATGAATCTTTATTCCCTATCCCATTAAAAGGGATTAAGAGAAATTACACAAACTCATTTGAAAACCAGGTAATCACATTTTTATACCATAATTTTCACAGAATAGTTTCGTTAGTAAAAAATTTTAATCTTGCATATTCAACAAGTGAGAGATTTGTAGCCGGGTATAACGGACAACGCCATACTTATTCACAATGTAATAGCTAAAAAAAATAATACAAAATGAAATTTATATATTAAATGCAGAAGAAGCTATTAATCAAAACACACATTTTGACAATAAAAAAAAAAAACTGATATCTAATTTCTTGGCGAAATATATTTAATATAATATACACCGATTATATAGAACAGTTGGGCATTCATTCAAAAAGTTCCAGCTCCTGTGAACCTTTTAAAGACTTTTTGCTAAAGCCACATTGTTAAAAAATATGATAATAATTTGATTTAATGTGTACGAACTTACATACGTTTTTTTTTTTGGAAATGCAGATTAATATCGATTCAGATTGAAATGACGCGTGCAAAAACTCACATTTTTCACAAAGAAATTATAAGGCAATCCGTCAACTGGCTTTGATTTCATTTTTATTTGATTTCAATTTTTGGTGAGCATATTTAAACAGCTGTTCCATACAAAAGCAAAACAAAGCAGCAGAGTGGCCAGTCAACAATCAGAAAGTTATCCAGAAACACAGATGGTCAAAATGACAGCAGAGTGATATTTGATTGGTATTTTTAATAAATAATTGCAATTTTATTACTAGAACAAATATACTAATATGTTCGATACCAATATGTCATTAATAATTAATACAAATATGAAAAATTAATCAAAATCAGTTTACGCCATCCTTCAATACTGTAATGGACAAGAATGTAGCTTAATTAATTTAAATTAATTATTGCAACAAAAAAAGGTATTTAGCAAAACTAGTTATTTTTTGCATCTACACGCTCTCATAATGTTCTAATGTACTTTTATTATACTAAAAGGAAACAACGAATTTTTCCAGGAATAAGCCAATTTCAATGGCTGTAATACAGAAAATATTTAACACAATCTTTTGATTATCAAAATTTACAATTTAAAACGGGGTTTCAAGGGGGGTGTCAAGGCAAGTTTAAAAGCTCTGAATGCAAATTATAGAAATAATTAAGGAATAAATAAGAAATACCTCCAAAAAGTTTCCGAAATTTATCAACACTTACAAAATTAATTTCGCATCTTGGTTTTATTCTAGCATAATTATTATTTACTTATTTTAAATTTCGGAATGCTTTTGCATTTCACTTCCATCCGAAACTAATCCATTTGTGATAAATATGAAAGAGGCAAAATTCTACACCCACAATGGCCTGGTTTGGATTACAAACTTAATAGTTGCAAGAGGGAATCGTAAATTTTGCAGTTTTAATGGCTTCCATATATTAAAGCCACATGGCGTATGAGTAATACATTTGGAAAGTTTTTAAATAATTCATTCTCAGGACTGCCCTTGCGACAAAATGAAACTATTTTAACATTTCCGAATAGTAGTCTGCCTTGAGTTTTGTACTTTTAGAAAAGCAAACTACGAATTCTAAAGTTTTTTTTTTGGAAACTAACCAGAATTAAACATTGTTATTTCACATATTCACGATGTATCCTAGCCAAAATATTTTTATGAGCAGTGCATTAATTGAAAACGTTCAGTTCTTTAGTCATTAAATTAGCTCATTAGAAGCTTTCAACTGCCAAATCCCAAATCGCATCATATTTTTCATAGAATTTTCCCCACCACCCGAAACGTTACCATTGATTCTTTGATACATAGATCTTCACTTAGATCCAGCTTGATGCTCGTTTGGTCCTTTATTGCTTCATTCCGTCTGATTCCAATGGATGACAGTGGAAACTGGCCGCAATCGCTTGAATGAATGTAACAGATAGTCAGAAATAAAAAGAGAGAAAACGGGGGAAAGGGAGGGAAAGGGCGACAGAGCCGCAGGCAAACCGCCAGCAAAGCCCCATTTCAAATTGCGCCAAAAGCCTCGAAGAATAATAGCATTGTTATTGTCACACAAACAGACAAACAAACACAAAAACACACACACACACACACACACACACATACGCACACACTTACTTATCCATGTCTATTTACTTACATTCAAGTGCTGAAGGATAAATAGATTTGCAAGGACAACGATGCGGCCAATTCTGCTCCATTTGCCCTTTTAGTAAAATTAGTTCAAGGAGAGGCACTGGAATACGCAAACAAAAATAAAATGAATACTCTCTGAAAATGCAAAAAAAAAAAACAGATTTTGACAATTTTCTGAAAAGAACATAATAAAAAAAACTTGTATAATAATACGAAACCTTTTTTTAAAAAAACTTTTTACTAAATATTTATAATATTATTTTTAAAAAATAAATAATCGTGCTAAAAATATTCAAAAAACGTTTTTCAACTGACTATAATATTTAAAATTTGCCATCTCCAATTCCTTGGGGGTTTCTTTACTCAAGTCACGTCTGCTTTACAACAGATGCTTAATAAATAAACGAAATACTCAAATTAGATGGGCCATGGCACCTTAAGCAAACAGAATGGGTATTCAGCTAATAAATTAATGGAATATATAACTAAGGTAGAAATAATTGAAGCACAGGCTCCACTACAGAAATTGAAATATCAACGACGGTGGGTTACAAAGTTACATTTTCACGAATATATTCAGATATAAGTTACAAGTTTTGAAAATTTCTAATAAACCTAATTTTAGTTTTGCTCATATTGAAAGGAAATATATGTAAAGAAAAAGTAAGAAAATATTTTTTTAAAAATTAAACATGCTTTTTAAACTAATCGCACCAGCCTCGCTGAATAATGAAAACAGAATTATGTTCTTGGTAAGAACTTCTTAAAAGCTAAAACATTATTTAGCGAAAACTTCAAATCGTCTGAAACCCGTCCTGAACCGTTTGAAAGGCACTCAGTAACGGTGTTCCATCAAAATGTTCAGACAGTTTTCAATAAACGAAAGCTCGTTATGTTGGATGTTGGATGTTGCTGTTGCACTGTCTGTGTTATAGTTTTAGCATTTGGTCTCTTCACTTTTCCGCTGGGGTTTTTCGTCGCTTTGTTTCGCATTCATTATTTACCACATTGTTTTATGAATAATGCAGTCCCGTTGAAATTTCATAATGTTCCAACAATGCCATTGACACGATGCGGACGTGACCCGCCCANAATGTGGTGTCAACAATTTTTGTATTTACCGTGCGGTGAATGTTGCATCCATTTAGTTGCGGTTATGACATTGTGGCTGCCCTTCGTTTGTTGTTCATAAAACCAAACGGAATGAGAGTATATATGCATCGGGTATGCTCTCAGTTCCGGCTGAAATAATGAATTGAAATAACGTTGAAAATTTGCAGCCTGACAAATTATGTATGTCGTATACCACAAATTCATTGTGGAAATGTAAAGATACGAATGAAATCTGTACTATATATATATATATATAGTTACTAGTTTTTAAAAAATTCTTTTGCCTAAACAATGTAAACAGCAAAATGTAAGCCAATAATTTCCCTTCTCAAACAGTTGAAGCTTGAACTGGTTGGGAATTCTAACGAATCAGCTAACACAATTTATTTAGAATATTTGATTTATCTGCTCCAAGCGTAGATTGAAAAATTAATTAATGTTAGTATATCTTCGATCTTGTGTAACTTACTTTTATATACAAAAATATTTAGTTTGATATAAATCTATAAAACATTTTTATTTGGTGAATCTGATTTAAAAGATGTTATTAAGATTTTACTTGAAAAATGAATGCATATATTTAACATCTAGTTGGGTAAACAGCAACGAGAATTTCAATTTCAATTTCAAGTCGGGCGTCGTTAATCAAAGCGATTCGCTTTCAGGTGTGTGCACAAGTGTGAATACACCTGATTTTCAATTAAGGTTTTTGATGGTATTTATGTTTGCATTGATATCAATAAATGTCTAATCTATGTTTGATTGTAATTATTAGCACTCCATAATAAAACAATTTGAATTTTGAGATAGCCATATGTGTATGTATTTGTGCGTGTGCTGATGAGCAGGATATAAGTACATATGTATGCATATCCTTCAATTTTCAAGTGGCCGAAACCGTTTTTGTCTAGAACAGCTATTTGAGGTGGTTGGGCTGGGTTGGGGGCTGCCACGCCCCTGCCAAGCTGCCAGCTCTTTGGCCATTATCTGTGGCGCCATGTGTGTGCGTGTGTGTGTGTGTGTGTGTGTGTGTGTGTGTGTTTATCATCATAAAATTCAATTAAAGTGAAACGCACACAATCAAACAACAGATCAAATTAAATGCCAGACAAGCAATTTACTATGTATGCTGTTGAGGCGCTGAAATGGGCGTGGCAGCACGTGTACACCAATGCCAGCCATTTGCCTGAGAGTGCGTATGTGTGTGTGTGTGTGTGCTTTTATTGAATTCGATATAAGATACAATGTGGCATCCTAGATACAAAACAAAGTAGTTGCCGAACAGAGCTTTGTTATGTGCTGCAGTGGCTAAGCCGTAGATGGTCATACTTAAATAAGGTCCCACTGCTGCTAGCTGACCTCAAACACACACACACACACACACACACCTGCACAGCTGCTTGCAAAACAAAAAAAAGAGCAGTAAATACGCTTTAGTACTATTGCAATATCTAATTTGAGTGCCCTGCCACAAAAAGAGATAGAAAGAAAGAAAAGGAGAGAGAGAGAGAGAGCGTGGTCAAATCTTGTAAGGACACTGTGAAGCTGGCGCCGAAAATCACATAAAAGGCATTGGCACTTAGTTAAGCCAGCGATATTAACAAATGCTCCGCTCTGTTGTCCTTTTCTTGTTCCTATTTTTTTTTTTTTTTTATTTGGCCCACACAAAGAGGACATTGACAATAAACCAAGTCCAAAGCCGCAACGAATGTGCCCAAGCTGAACGTGTGTGAACGAAGCTAGCTGCCCGCTTTACAGATATCATCGCAACGCCAGTAAATGCCACATGCCACATGCCACACGCCACACGCCACATGCCACACACACACACACACACACACACACACACACACAGTCAGCATTGTGGCCAGCACAACAAGAAATGGTTCGCTTTTCCTATCTTTATTTCTATCCCATTTCCAGCTCCCAATGCTCCATGTATTTACTTATGTATCCACTCATGTGTGTGTAAGTGTGTTTGCGTGTGTCTCTCGATTTGTCTTAAACTCAACTCCATGCCCATGCTTACAGAGCAGTGTATATATTTATAGTTGCAATAAACTTGGCCCAAATCGTTTGTTGGTTTTTACGGTCAAAGTTTGAAATTTCATGCATTTAGGCCACACCCACAATGTTCAATTTATTAAAATTGTTGCGGTGCAGCCACCCTAATGCACTTCCAAATTTATTTTCATGATCACCCAACTGAAAGTCGGTAATTAAAAATACAAAAAAAAAAAAACAAAAAACAAAAATCCATTAAAAATATGCAAAAAGTGGCTTAATAAATTACTTTGTTCATAAACATATTGCACATTTATGCTTGCAATTTTAATCCTCTTATACTTAAGAGGATACAATTTGAGATTGTTTTCAAAATTTCAAAATCAACTCGGAATTGAAGCAAATGCAGTATTGCCCCTAAATAAACTGAAACTGAATTATATGTGTATATATTTGGAAGAGTCTAGAGTTTCTTACTATATAACCTGATAAATCTCTTTTGTGTTCACTCAAAAATAAAGAAAAGCTGATAAAATAAATATTTAGGTTTAATCAATTTTGTAGACATTTTTAGTTGACGAACATCTAATTCATCACTGAGTAATAATACCTAGTAAGAACTTTGGAAGTCGAAAGTAACCGAAAATACTCGTACATATATATAATATTCTTCGTTTCACTTCCCAATAGAGAGTAAAACAAAAACTCGCGACACAAACTATGCAAATCTAAGCTTTTCTAAACGCGACCAACTAATCTGATTGTTAAACCTAACCTCGAATGTGCCAAAGATCATAAATACATGCAGCTTTCTGACAAGAAAATTCTCGTACGCTTATTGCTGTAGATAAAAATCGTTGCCTATTTTTTGTATATTTTCTTATACGCAGCACGTCCACAGCAGCAACAGCAACAGCAACATCAGCAACATCAGCAGCAGCAGCAGCAATAACAATAAACGCGACTCTGGCTTTGTGCGATACTCGTTTAATCCGCATGTTGCTGTTGTCGGGGAGTTTTCACTCGTGGAGCAGTCCATTGTTGTCCAGCGTTGAAGCGCGCTTGTGGCGCCATCTTGCGTGCAAAACAATTAAAAAGTTTGCGCGCTACACTTGAGGCGCGGCATTTAATTAGGTACATCAGCCGGCGAACTCAAAATGGCTGCCAGCATTTATTATGCACGAGCATTTACGTACTAATAGCCAGAGAAGTGCGCCGTTTAATTGAATGCCAGCGGCTAAAGAAGAAGCTAAAGAAGAAAAAAACGAACCAGGTCGAGCATAACCGTCTGGCAAATACCCTAACTAAGTTTGCTGTAACCTTATATGTTCTACAAAGTAATCAATTTTAATCTATATTCAAGTCGTGAGTACAAATCATAAAAAAAAATACAAGCTAAACTAATTTTGAATAACTTAGTTTAATATTATATAGAAAACATAATCAACTAAATTTAATTTTAAAGAAGTTATGACTAGTTGAAGAAACAATAGAAACTTTTTATCTTAAATTTAGTTAGTCTTAACATAAGTAAGATTTTTATAAAATCATTTGCACTTTACATTTTTTTTTTTTTTTGTGGTTTTTGGAATTTTTGTTTTCTTTGCTATATCTTTAGGGTATACGGAACAATTAATATGGCAGCTATGTTTCGTATCGCATTATTTTTATCTGGCAAAGCAGATGGCTCAGCTTTTGGGCCGAACGCCAGCGGCTGCTTTTGGCTAGCAACTTTTCAATTTGGCTTACACAGCGGCGCAGCTGCAGCAACTAAATTGGCCATTTTATTAGTATGTTTTGCTTGAACTTTGAGCTAGCCTCGCCGCCCCGTCTCGCACAGCCACGCCCCCTTTTAAGGAGCGGCCACAAACCGCAGCACAAAGCAGACAAGCCGAGTGCAGAAATTATGAAACGCCAGCGGCGAGCGCTGCCCATTTAGCTAGCTTGAGACAGCAACGGTTTCTGTGACGGTGAAGGCAAACGGTAAGGGCAACGGTAAGACTAACGGTAACGGTAACGGTATAGCTAACGGTGATGGTAACTGTAACTGTTAACATTCTGGCTAAAAGAAACAAAACATTTTTCATGTTTTGCTTTTGAAGTTGGCAAACAATATGTAGCCAGAATACAAATAGCCCAGCACAGTGACAACCAAGAAGTGCCGATAGTCCTCTGGCATATACCCTGTAATCCGTGGTGTAGTAAAAATACACACAGGCCCAAACATATTCCTATGGGATTGGAAGAGTACTAGAAGCCCAGCAGAATAACAAGAAAACGAAAAAATTTAATATACCCTGTAAACAGTAGTAGAATTGATAGCACTAACAAGGACACACAGTCGAGTATACACCGTAGATAAAATACACTGTTATGCGCAGTAATCCAATGCCCACAAATGGTTGCACATATGAATTTATGAAAACAAAAGCCGTATCAAAATATCCAAAATACAAAAAGCCCAGCAGAATTACAACAATGAAAAATGGCACTTGTTACGCGCGTGTGCGACTACTGATACCCTGCAGCCAGAACCAATATGCCTTGTCAAGCAAGCAAGCAAAACCAGTACATAGTTTGTCTATGGATAGAATTTACAAAAAAAAACTTAAAGCGAAATAAACTAGTCTAGAAGATACCCTGTACATAAGATACAGTTCTTAAAATAAACACAAAAAGAAAGAGAGAGAGGGAGAGAAAAAGAGAGCGAAGAAAAAAACATAGTTAAACCTGCTCGACTAAAAGATACCCTGTAATATATACATATATTTTGTTCCCAAGTTGAGCTTGTCGCACTTTTTCAAAACTCCTGAGTTTTTCTTACCGTGTAGAGTTCAGTAAACGTAACAGCATCTTGCTATTCCCTCGAACTCAGCCCCGCACCTGCACCGCCCTCGTCCCACCCGCGATTACTTCTGGCTAAAATATGCACCGTCACTCGCCCATCATTATTCCCGTGCACAAAACGTAAGCTCGTTAAAAGCTGCTCAAAGGCAAACCGGAAGCTCCCACTCAAACGTTCCATTTTTAAGCATTTACAAGCTGTTAGGCGATTTTGTTGCGTGGGGCTCGTTGCTGTGTAGCTGTGGCCACATTTACACCGAAATCATGATCTGAACGTCTCAGTTCGTATAGTTTACCCTGTGTTTGCACATGGCTTACAAGAGAACTTAATCGAGTTTATTGTGCTCTGCCAAAGTTGATGTCAAGGCGTAATTAAAAGCCTTTACAACATCATCAGACTACGAGCACTTCCTCTCGGGTATTTCTGTATGCGTGTGTGTGTGTGTGTGTGTGTGTGTGTGTGTGTGTTGGTCTAGCTTGAGATGGGCGGGTGTAATTCACAGGAATTTAAATATGCTCGGCAAGAGATGTAAGTGGCTTAAGGTATAGTTTTAAATTACATATAATACTATATATACCCATTGAAAATGTGTAAAAAGGGTATAATTCCTGTATGCAAATATATGTAACAGGCATTTCGAGCCCATAAAGCATATATACCTTTGATCAACATTACTAACCAATTTTAACCCTATCCGGCTCTCTATATATCCCAGAGATCAGAGACTACAAGATCTAGAGTAGAGTTTTTATTTAAGAGTTCGATTATTATCGATCAATATCGTTTTTTGCCTCGGTGTTTTGAGCATAACGCAGAATAGAGCCAGCAGATTTTGTAAAATTTTCATTAAGTATACGCAGATCAAGAATATTTAACTTTGTTGGTAATATTCTCTAATATATACTATATACGTCAGATCAAATGTAAAGATTTTTTTAATATGCTCACTGGAGCGTGGCAAATTTTGGTGTTAATTCTCTAAAGTTGAAATTTGTTCAAAATAACAATCGAAATGGTGACTAGTTGTGGACTGTTTTAAGCTGTTTTACTACTGTGAATGAGTATTGCGGCGTCGGTTACACCCGACTGCGACGTTGTTGCTTCTCTTATTTTTTTAATGTGTGCTCAGCTCGTAATCAGGGAAGCAAACGCAGTGCGTGCACTGCTGAGGCCAGAAGCGAAGCCAAGACCAGGTCCAGGACGAGGACCGGGCCCGAGGACCGGGCAGGAGACACCCCACGGACCACAGACCACAAATCAAATGGAACCGCCGACGAGACGCCACTGTCCACAGATATGCACATTTGTGGCCAACCCGATATTATTAATCAGTTGACGATGCAATTACGAATTGTCCTCGTTGTTGTTGTGGTTGCTGTGGTTGCTGTGGTTGCTGTGATTGTTTGTTGTTGTTGTTGTTGTCACGCATGTGCACACACGCACATAATGATGACGGTGGTGCATTGGTGGGGCGTTGGCTAGACGGATGCGACACAGTTTAATGGTGGCTTAATTAAGCGTTGCATGCTACGTGCGGTTGGGCGAAAAACAGCACAGAACAGCGAAAAACTTTCAACAGAGTCAGCCAGAGACAGACGGACGGACAGAGAGAAGGGACACACTGTGGAGGAAGAGCAGCAACACACTGTCGGTGGAACCACTCGAGGGACACTGTCATAGACACCACCCGGCTGTCAATTGAAGACATGCCAAACGAACCCAACCGCTGGCCAGTGCCAAAAAGACATCGACCAAAGCAGCAGCAGCAGCAGCAGCAAGACGGGCATGGAAGAAAGATGGGGTGGGGTGTTGGTGTTGCTGTTTGGGGCAGAGAAACTGCGAGACTGTCGCTGATTTTCGCCTTGTGCCTCGGAGGTGTTAACGTGCGTGATTTGTTGGCAGCGAGACGTGCGTGGTATACAAATGGTAAATCCTATGCGGCTGTCACTAAGAGACGGCCAAGGATACACTCAGGACACGGACACGGATACGGCTACGGCTACGGCGCCCTCACTGAAGTAGATGGATGATGGAAATGGCCATGAAGATTGAGATTGAGATTGACATGCAAGTGGGTGGCGGGCAATAACCAAAACTAACAATGGGCATAGATTCCAAAGAGCAGCCCATACACCAAGGACCCCAAACTGGACGCCAAATTGAATTATTTATTATGCAACATTCAGCACAATATCCCTTATACCTGTTATACACAGCTTTTATGAGTGTGTGTACATGTTTCCAACGCTGCTATCGTCTTACAGTCCAAAAAGTTAATACAAAGCGAGAGTTATCTTTGGTGCCGACAAACTTAATACACTTGCAGGAACTTGATTAGATGAAACAAAAAACATTGTCAGTTTCATTTAAATTGCACTCAAATAGTTTACATTATATGGCTCAAGCTCGTGGGGCAATCAGTTTTGCTGTTGCTTCAAAGAAAAACATTTTACCAACATTAACATGAAACCCGATAATATTTTCATTGCCTTTTATTTTCTGCTTGGCGTTTTTAATAATTTTACAAAGAATTTACAACTGCAATTTACAAATTTTGACTGAAACTGATTTTACCAAGAATACCACAAATTACTATGGAATGATTATTTCAATTGAAAACAAAAAAAGGAAACACTCAAAACTTGGCTTAAACCTCATTTTACCATTAAAAAATTATAAGATCTAAATTTAAGTCATTACTTAGTGAAAATAATTTTGTTTATTTTTTGGTCTGTTTTAAATAAAAAAACAAAAGTTTTTTTAATATTCGTATTTAAGTTTTTTTTTTTTTTGATAAGAATACATTAGAATATACTTACAAAGAATTTGAACTTTGAAACAAATTTTTAATAATTTCTACAAATCGAATTTTGTCAGCCGAAAAATTCGTAGAATCTACTTTTGACTATTTTCTGTACATAAACTGCGCCTACGACAGTAAAATGCTTTCAAGTGTGCCGAGAAAGAAATTCATTAAATAATCATTTCTCTGGCCTCGAAATCGTTAAATATATTATTAATTTATGGAGACTCGATGGCCGAATGCTCTGTCACGCGTGATTTGCCGATTGCTATTTTGAAGAGAGTGCTTAAGTTGTACGATTTCGTTGCTGCAGAGCATTATTCCGCCATCACTTCCGTATTGTAAATACGGGCTGTCCTCGCAGTGAAGAGCATCCCCGCACGCTTTCCCCCCGGCGCGACTGTCCGTATCCGTATTTCCCAGCTGTATAAACAACGTGTATTTAATTTCCTTTTTCAATGTGCTCCCCACCAGAATTGCTGCTGCTGCTCGTTTCAGTTGCGCGTTGCGCGTACTGAATATGAATCACGTTCTTATTTTCCATATTGATTGAAGTCGACCGACCGACCAGCAAAATTCATCCCCCCCCCCCCTTTCCCCTTTCTCCGATCCCCTCACCGGCAGATTGGAGCAGGGAAAAGCTGGACCCGCATATTTCGACATTGATTAGCGTCGCTTTGGCAGCGTTTTGAAGGACCATGAATGGTAATGATGAAGTGAACCGAGGTGCGATGAAGTAGACCGAACTGAACTAAAGTGAACTGAACTGAAGTTGGGCCAGTGCGGGGCGTACAGCGGGGTGGCGGGGTTAAGTGCAGCTGCAATTGCATTCATCCGGCATTTTCAAATTACAATTCTCGTTCATTTCGGTGTCGATTTTAATTGGTATTTTGTGCCCGTTCAATTGCCATAGAATAAGTCACTAACTTAACCGCACAACTGTTCTCAACTGTTTGCCCGGGGCTAAAAGCCAAATGTGCTTAAATAACATTATTATTTACAATAGATTTATTCAAATTGAGGCGGTTTCAGTGTGTATTACCATTTTGGATATGGTTTAATGTCTTCATTTCGGATTTGCTGTGCGAGGGTCATAAAAACAATTTGTAATATTTTTTATGACTCCATCTTAGTCATTCACATTAAGAAGTAATATATAATATATTTTAGATCAGTTTTTAAATCGCTGATTGGATTAAGTTACAAATAAAATAAAATATATATACACATTTGCACTGTATCCCTTAATCTTGTTCTGCTAATTTTCTATAATAAAATTTCTTAAAACCGGATTTGCGTTTTTCACCCAAATAAACTTTTTTTAATGATATCACTTTTTCCTATATTCATTAAAATTGCACTCAAAAAAAAAAAAGAAGGATTTAGCAAACGCTAACTAAAATGTTTTAAAGGGATAAAAATTTTTAGTTTCGTTTGGGTATTCATTATTTAAAAACAATATATGTTTTTTATTTATTTATTTCTTTAATCAATTTCGACTTGAAATTGTTGTTGTTACGATAAAAATTACACTATATTATTATTGTTATTATTGGCCCTTTAAAAGCTTTACCTGACTTAGTTTTTGATAACAACAATAATCACAAAAATAATATTTTCACTGGCACAGGGTGTTTCATAGTCAACTAAACACCTAAATTGTGTACTCATTTTGTGGCCCGTCCTTGCTGCAAAAAATTCTTAAGCCAACTGAACAGGCAGATGGTCGGTCCGTCTGTGCTTGGCATTCTCTGTGCGAGCTGCTTGTGTTTATGCAAATATTTGTATTCCATTTGCATTTCAAAAATTGAAATTTTTATATCTTTCGCTCTTTCGCATTTATTATGCGATTTGCCATGGACAAATTTAATTTTTGCACAATTTAGGACAAGTTGATTAAGCTTTTTGATGCCAGCTGCAAAAGCTGTTGCATAAATTTCCAAACACCCCCGCGCCGCGCCACTTGTCATTGCCCCCGCCCTGGCCAAAGCCACTCAACCAACTAACTATGAGACTAATAATGATTACCGTAAAAACATTTAAGCAGACCCGGGGCCATTTTAACTGGTAACAGAAATATAACACATAAATAATCGAGTACAGACCCTAAAAACAGCTGAAGGGCATTAAGATGCTTGAATAATTAAATTTAAAGTTTTCTTTTAAAGGCAAAGGTGTAAATTAACTGATATGAAAGTTGTTTCTTGGGCAAATCGATAACTAATCTAGTTACATTGTCAATTCAGGCAATCAAACTATTTTTGAGATTGATCAACTAGTTTCTGATAGCTTTGTTACTCTTAACACCGATCACTTTGAAACCTTATCGACCTTATCGCTAACGTGTCATCTCTAAAATGAGTACCAAACCGATCATTTATATTCGAAATTAATCGAACATTTTAGAATCAGCGTATCTTCTATCAATGCTGAACTGAGTATTAATAGATGCTTGTAGATATTGTAATACTCTAACGAAATGTAGGGTATTTGTTAGTCGTGTACTAGTGCATTCCATCATCTAGCTGACTTTTGCTGCTGTCATTTTGGCTGATTTCTAATCAGAAACGTGTTTGCATGCACATTGCCAATGGGGACTTTGTCCTGGCACTGTGCACAAGGACTCCAACTGGCAACAATGGCGCTGTCATGCATGAGCACGTGCACGTGGACGTGAATGCGTCCTTACAACATTACGAATGAGAGACACTTGCATCAGGCAGATGATTGAGGTGCGACGGGCACAATGCGTGGTTTCATTTTCAATTCCACACTGCGAATGCTGGAAAGCGGACCGCCATTTGGGATGGGGAGTGGGGAGATCTGCCAACTGGGCTTGCGACAAGGCCAAGTTATGCGAGTCGCGAATGTAATCAGGCGAACACCAGGTCGTGCACGGGCCCATAAAAGAGAGCTTCGTCTAATTCGAATATGTAATAAACGAGAAGAATATGCAGGCGCGACTAACAGATGCCCTACGTTTCACAAACAAAAAGTGATTAATTAATATTATGCAAATTATATACACACATACATAAATGCACATTCTATAAATTTCGAAATTTGTAATCGTTTGCCAAGTAAAAACATTACAGTTAAACCAAAACACTTAATCGAAAGGTAATCTAACAATAAGAGTAAATTGCAAACTCTTTCTCTTATTCTTTTTACTTCCATGTCAATAAATAAGGTAAACCAACCAGCTGAAGTTAATGTTAATTGTATCGATACATTTATTATCGCCAGCTTCCAATAGAAATCAGCAAGATGTGTCACATTAATCACTTAGGAGCGCCCTATTTGAGCAAAAAACAGACACCAACGACTCGTTAAATAATATCAAAAAAAACCTTGCAACTGTGTTTCACAATTTCGTTTTGACATATTTGCAGCAGCCCCTTCAATTTAAAAAACAAAAAAAATCAAAAAAACTAAAGGCCCGAAAGCTATGCCCATTGTTGCATCAGTTACTTCTCTGGTCACACTGTCTGTGTGTCTGACGTGCACTTTTTGCGAGTTCACGGCAAACAGACACGAGCACAGCCACAGAATGCAACTGTCAAAGTGAAAACTGACAAAAGTAAAAAACACACACACACACACACACACACACACACATATTGGTATGTGCATGCTTGGCCCGAAGCTATGTCCTGGGATGCCATTTTTAGCATGGAATAACAAAAGTCAAAAACCGTAATGTGAGGTTATGAGTATTGTTTACATTCGCATTCCAGCACTAGAGACTTTTTTTTTGTTTCTTTGTTTTAAGTGTTGTACATTTACAAAGTGAAAAGGCTTTATGTTCGATACCCTCTACATATGAAGCGAGTGTGTATATTTGTCATAAAATGAATTCTATCGAACTTTATTTTATATTATTGAATACAAATGTATATAAATGTATGTTAGGGAGGAACTGTGTAGAACTTTATTGACGATATTTTTAAGCTAGTAAGATGTGAGTCAAAAAATTAAAAAAGTAAAAACTATATAGTTCCCTTTTAAGTTATAAAGCAACATACACAAAGTTGTTGCAGTTAGATTCAAAACATAAAAAGCTGTAGCAACCATAATTGAAACTCTCATAAGTGTATCAAAACTTAACCGATTTTTAAGTATGATGGCACTTTGATCGTGATTTATCCTTCTGACTTAATTCTACGGTTAAGATATCTTTACTTTATCTTTACCTCCCCCTTACTTATGATGTGTCCTATAAGTTCTGAATATAAAAAATTTAAATTTTTTGAAATAAAATGAGTTTTGTTTGTTGTTACACTGTAAATGACTGTTGCGCTTCCTTGTTCATATTTGTTACAGGGTATCTGCAATCGTTCTCTTTTAATATTATATTATTATGATATTTTGGGGTGGCCAGCATTCACGCTGAGGCAGCTATCCCAAGCAGTCAAACACACATACGCACACGCACACACACGCACACACACACACACACACGCACACACACACACGTATTTGGCATAGTCATAAATAAAGTCCATTTGCATTGGTGGTCGCTGGCTTTGGCATCTGCAATGCTGCCTGCTGTCCACTGAATGATGCCTGTTGCCTGATCCTGTTGTTGTTCTTCTTCTTCTTGTTGTTGTTATTGTTGTTGTTGGTTGTCATTGTTTATGTACGTGAATTGCAAAGCCCTTTAACGGGTAGGCCAGTATGGCGCCACGCCCCGCATTTGCCCATTTTGTCGTGCCGTCCATCAGTCAACCAGCAGACATTTTGGCAGATTGACAAACATTTTGCTGCCTGCCTGCAGATAGAAAGACACTTCCCAGATGGATAAACGCAGATGGTTTTACTCACTTGCCATTTATAAATATGTGTGTGTGTGTATGTGTGTGTGTGTGCGGGTGGATAAAAGGGCTATAACAACAAATCCACCCGGCCACCGACTCCACCAAAAACAGTGCTCACATACGGCGCAAACATATCCAAGTTAAATACTAAAACAAAGTTTGCCACATTGTCATTGCTGTTGTTGTTGTTTATGTTGTTGTTTTTGTTGTTCGTGGTTATTATAATGTCCTTCATATTTGCGGTTTTGCTTTAAAAGCCGCAAACTGATTGTACACAAGTCCAAGCAATGCCAAATACATATGCTAACATATGCAAACACATACACTGAGAGAAAAAGAAAACAATTTGGTACTTAACACACTCTCAAAATCTGCTTAAAGCAGAGTTCCAATTTCTTTCGTTCTCATCCAACTGCAACACATGATACTATTTCTTCGGTTCTGCTTTTGTGCGAGTTTCTTAAACTTAAAATGAGCTGGCTATAAAATTTAGCTCAAAAGTTCTATATACACATATATATATATACTTATATTAAAATGAAAAGCCAAAGCTTAGCTATAAACTAAAACTATGGCACTTGGCATCAACCCCTCGTGGCACCCCCTCCCCACTCCCCTCTGCTCCTGCATTCTCTCTTATGAAATAATTTCAATACATTTCATAGAAATCAAATACATAATGGCAAAGCGGGCCGCTTAGCGGTGGAGGTGGGGGGCACCGTAACCATTATACGATATTCAAAAGTTTTGCAGCACAGCGAAAACACGCCCACCCCCAACACCATTGCGAGTGCGGGAAAGGGGTGAGGCGGGGGGGCGTATTTACCACTTGCTGCTAACCCATGCACAATACTTTTATCTCAGATTTCAGATTTCAGTTGCCAGATTCGCAACTCCTGCAGCTGTGTCGCTTTTCAATTTTCGCTGGCGTCTAAATATGGCCAAAAGTTATACGCCTCAACATTTTCGGCACCAACTTTTGCCCGGCTTTTCGAGGTTGCTGCTGCGGTACTTCACGGCAGCCACCGCAGTCACCACCCAACCACCCAACCAGCCCACTCACCACCCGACAGCATTTAGGCCAAATACATGAATAAGTTCTAACAACAAGTACCTACAAGCTCCAATATATATTAGAAAGAGATGGCAGAAGCGAAAGAAAGAGAGGGGAAACACTGCGTTTTCAAATTGAACGAAAATTAACTCAAGGCAAACATTTTTATTTGGTCGAAGATCAATGTTCGGATCACGCTCTAAAGTTGCCGCTATTTAAATGTGAAATTAAAAATGGTTACTGAAATAAAGCAACAAAAAGTAAAATCCTTTTAGCCACTTTCTACCCAAATTTTTTGACATGATTTGAATTTTTTTTTATTTGAAAGCATTCTTATTTATTTATTTCTATTAAATTTTTTTAATTTTTTAACTACATCATTTTAGGATGGTGAACATATCCCAACCGTCTAAATTTGGAAACCACTTTGATGTCCACTTTAGTAAAATAAATTAGTCGTTAATATAAGAAAAAAAATGTGTGATTATTAAAAACAAATCCTGCCTAAACCGTAAATTTACTACCTACCCAAAAATTAGGCACATTGTCCAAAAAATTAGCACTCTCGCTCCCAAAATTACTCCCTTGCTCGTTTTTCATGCACAATTTGAAGGGGTGTTCCCTTTATTTAAATTTAAATAAAATATTTTGCGCTTTAATTTGTAATTAGTTCATAGATGCGTGTATCTGTCGACGACATTTATACACACACACACACACACACACACGCTCATGTTAAACTTTATTACACAGTCAACGCATTCTGTGGATTTTGTTTTTTATACCCGTAAAAAAGCGGCATATTTAAATTGTGGCTGTGTTTGTAACAAAAAATGTACATATAAATATATACTCGATTTTCGACGACAAGCTTAGTCGATCACATCGTTTTCACATCTTCAGTTGCGAACGATAACTGCCACTTTAAAATCGATATATATCGTTTGCCAACTACCACCTACTGGAGTTAACAAGAGCTAGAGACACGTTTTTTTGTATATGTGAATACACAGTAATTATAGTGAAAAAATTACAAAAATCGATATTTTTCCGATATATTAATTAGGACAGTTTTCGATAGATTTATGCTGTGTACAGGGTATTGGGCAGTCGGCTACACCTGACTGCAATATGTTTGCTTGTTTTTTGTGTTGTTGTTGTTGTTGTTGTTGCTCTGGCTGGTATCTAAGCAGTGGATGAGAAGTTATTTGCATATGTATTGGTATTGCCATTGCCATTGCCGTGGCGTGGCATTTGCATTTATGCATGTAAGCCACAAACTGAGCTCGCACCACACCACGCGGCAAGTTGGCTCGGCCCGGAGTCATCAGTGTGGTGCAACCGCGCATTTGCACATTTTACGGTCATGTTTATGGGGCACCAGTTAATCGATTATGCATGGGCTGAGTGAACAATGCCGGAAATGTGCAAATGCTCAAATGCTGCGCATCCGCTGCCAGCAGCTTTTAGCTTTCTGCCTCGCTGCTCCGGCACAAGCCAAGCCACCGCTCCCCCCCGTTCCCGCTAGAGTTTGGGCTATGACGGCTGTTTTCATTTTGGCGTCACGGCTTTGATTTACCGCCATTTTACGCTAGGTGTGAATTACGGAAATCATTAGCCCGATGGAAAGTGAACTATTGTGGGGTGGAATCAACTTTGATTCAGCTCATTTGTTTATTGTTTTCTGCTCTACAGGAAGTGGATATTTTTAATATCTGTTTATTCATTTTTATGTAGAATTGAATTAAATTTAACTTTTTTTTACCAAAATCCCTTTCAGTTAGATTATTTGGAAAAAATTAAACTTATTTTCAAATATTTATCCTAGGTTGGTTGTGAGGTTATGTTGGATTAATAAAGATATGTTTTGTGAGGTTATGTTAGATTTTTAAAGTTAGGTTATGTTCAATAAAATTGTTTTATAAACAAATTTAGAAAAGCTTATCCTAATTAGGTGAAGCTATTTAATAACATAATTTAATACAAGTTAGGTTTGCCTAAATGGGGTTAAGTTGAATTAAATAAGAAGAAGTTATGTGAGGTTAAGTTTTGTTGTTTAACGTTACTTTGCTAAATGGGTAATGTTGGAAGTTCAGTATGTTAAGATTAGATAAGTTAGTCGCCTCACTCTCTCCATTTCTCGTTTTCCCTCTCACTCTCTGTCTAGCTTTCTCTCCCCCTCTCTCTCTCTCTCTCTCTCTGTGCTGATCTCAGTTACTTTAAGAGCCGAAGTCATTAAATATGTCATGCGTGTCGATTGTCGCATACATGAAATAAATTTGCCATTTTTAGGGCGACGCCAATGGCAAAAAGTTGTTGGCGCCAGTTTTTGGCAATCCTGCAGCAAAATACATATTGTAGCAGATGCCATAAATATTTCATTGCGAGCATTACAACAGTTCATATTCAGTTTTGATTTCAATTTCGCAGCAATACGTGTATTTTATGTTGACTTTCAAATTTAGCTGTCAGGTGCTGCAGGTGGACGGGCCGGAGTGGGGAACGAGGTGGGGGAGGGGGGGAGTGTGCGCCATGGATTTACGTAGAGCTCTGTGGAGCGTGGAGACTTACATGACGTCTGCTGTCGCATCAGACAGGACTGTACAAGTCTATGCATGCTTATCCTTAAAGTTTGTCACAGTTAAATAACAATAAATGTCACACAAAACGCCATAAGCGCGCCCACACACACACAAACACACACAGGCACACACACGCACACACACACTAACTGATAGCTGCCGACAACGACAAGGATATAAAAGGCAAAAGTTGCCTGCACATCAGGAAAGTCGCATAAAAGTTTTCTTTTCTCTGGCTCTCGGCGTTCGCTCGGTCCACAGAGTTGTTCGCTGCTCGGCTTTTTCCTGGCTCCTGGCTCCTGGCTCCTGGCTCCTGTTTCTTGGCTGTCGATGGGCTCGCCGCCAGAGCTTCACCTTGGCCACGTTGTCGTACTTTCAATACCCTAACAGCGGATACTATGATTTTCTCAAAATGTGTGCAACATGTCAAAAGTGGAACATTTCCTTTTCTTAAATATTAATGAAAGCCTTTATATATAATTTTAATATAATCATGTAATATCGAATGTAAAATCGAACAGAAATTTATTTTCTATGTAAAACATATATTTTTCGTCTAAATTTTCTAACCAAAATATTTAATTCAAGCTGAATTATGTTCGAAATAAATTCTTCTTCGAAATCGCACTACACTGTGAGAAAAACGGCCTGCTCAATCCGACTTGATGCACTTTAGAACACGTAATATTTTTAATATTCTGATTATTCCTAAGGGATATTTTTTGGCACAGCATTATTAATTTTTCTTACAGTGTACAATACTGTTTCTATACAAAATTCTATATATCAGAAAATATCATAAATATCAAAAATATCTTAAAATATCTTATAAGTTGGTCTAAAATTAAGTTGTAATATATATAATTTTTTAATTCTAAAGAATTTTTCAACTTGATTGGATTTTTTTAAGTTACAAAATTGTTGTTTTTGCTGGGTCTATTTATACGATTATATAGTTCCAATAGAAAGAAACTCAAAAAAATATAAGGATATTTAAGCTTCGCCTGAAACTTAGTTCTTACTTGTTTTTTTGTATTCTCTATTTTTGCTTTTTTTCATCTTTTTTATTTTATTTTCTGGCTGCCTTGTCTGTAAGCCTCTGAATGAGGCACGTCATAACTTTGCCATAAAACAGCTGACAACTTCAACGCAAGGATATAAAGATGCCATCATTCCAGTCACCAGCCAGGCTCCGCACTCCTCCTAATATATAAATATATATGTGTGTGCGCGTGTGTGTGTGTGTGTATGTATGTGCACACATGTATGTTGGTTGTTTCAGTGGCTTAATGTGCTAAACAACTGCGTAGCTAAAGGACAAAGGAATTGAAGTGGGGCTAAACTGAGGCACTCCACCTTGGCGAAAGAATCAAACTGCCTGCTGGTACATAAATAGTTAGCTATCCTTAATGCCTTTGCCGAAAGAAATTACTTGTCTAATTTATCGAGTTGGTTTTGCATTCAACATCAGATCGTATACCCGGGAGACAGAGCCTCAAAACAAGCAGAATATAACTTTGTCAAAACTGAACCGACTTTCATGTTTAATGACATTTTAGAAACGCTTCCTCGATTTTGAGTTTAAAAAATAAAACTATAACAATTCGTTAAATTTGTGTTTTTAGAAATTTTTGTTATCGGTTACACCCGAATATAACGTTCTTAGTTGTTTTTTTTATATCTCTAAAAATAGAAATTAAAATATATTTTCTGACGTGGACTTCACCGAAAATATTACAAAAAATCACACCTTATATAAAAATTCGCCTTATATTAACAAAAAACCGCTTTACAGGTCTGAGCCGAGAACCAAACAAAAAACAGAATTTTTGTGTAATAAACTTAACCTAAGATTTTATAATATGGACAGCTTACACGAACCAAAATAAAATAAGTTAAAAACTGCTTCGTGGTGGATGTCTTCGTTATGTACTGCTTTGTTGATAAACTGCTTCGTGGTGGGTGTCTTCGCTGTATACTGCTTCGTTGATGTACTGCTTTGCTTTGCTTTTTCTTTCACAATTCCTTTTAGTTATATATTTTATTTTATTGTTTTTGTTTTTTGCACTTGTTGAAATATTGCATTCACTCGATGTTTGTTTAATCGAAGTTTGATTCAGTTGTTTTTTTCTTTACGGTTCGCCAGTTATTTATAAATGAAGTTTTAATTCTTATATTTTCATCAAAGCTAGCCCTAAACCCTGAAGACGCTAACATTGTATAATTACGTTCTGCTGGTCAGTTGTATTAACTTGCATATGTGTGCGTGCACATGAACACAGAATTTGCCAAGCAGCTGCGCTTTGCCCCCTCTGGTTGTGTTAACTTATACATATACTCACTAGTGTATGTCAGATCAATCAAGTTAATCGGTTCAGGTTATATTTGAAGAAGTTTGGCTTAACTGCTTAAAGAGTGGAAATTCCCTTAATAAAGAGCATAACATTTGGGCACTGTGTTCAATGATTAGCCATTAGGTAAATATCAACATTTGGGAATTTACCAAAGTAAAGAACAAAAACATACATGTGCTACTAAAAGTATGTATGTAGTATATATTCAAACTCATAAATTCAGAATTAAATGTTAGATTATGTTCACTGAGTCAGCTCATTATATGAAGCAACTTAATTAATTTTAGCACACATGTTAATTGGTCGTCTAACAAAGTGGAAATTCGCTTAAAAGATGACATAAAATTTGGAACTTAATTAATGAGGGATTTTAACAGTTGGGAATCAACGAAAAGTCTTTATACAAAGCAATTGCACTTGTAATTAACAAAACTAACTCAATAATTAAATATGAAATTAGAAATTTACATGTAGTTTGAAAAGTATATGTACAGACAAAGTTCTGGTATGTTCTGTCAAGTGTATAAGACACCCGCAATACCCTACAAATCAGCGAAGTTAGGGGAGAGCACGCGCATAAGAGCGCGCAGTGTGTTGTCATTTTCGATATCGCCATTGAGCCGTAGATGTTGGCAATTTCCTGATGCTAAAATCATTAAAAACCAAAAAAAAAAAAAAACCCTCTGCACACACAACTTTCAACTATTTGAAATCGAGAATTTATGGCTGACATTTTGCTTTTTAGCTGGGCTTTAATTTATGAACGTAACTCGTTAAGACATTTATAACAATTTATCTGGATTTTCGATTGTTTTATTTATTTATTTATTTTTATCTAGTTTTTCATTAGGATTTTTATGTTAGATTAATTGGCAGAACAGCTGTCAATTTTTTAATTGCTGCGCCTAAGCAGCAGGCGGAAATATCGAATCAATACGCGATTTGTTTAGTGTGCCCATTAAAGTGCCACAAAATAATAAAAAAAAAACACACACACACACACTCGCACACCCACTCATGCACGCACAAAGCTGGTCAAATGATGTATTACTCATGAACCGACGCGATTTCAACTGGAGAGCCAAGAAGAAGAAGTGTTTCTAGATTTGAATATCTATCCAACTATCTATCGGGCCGAATGTGTTGCTTCTAATGGGCAAACTTGTTTTGACATATCCCATAACATGACACAACGCGCACAGTGTCCGCTTAAAGTCAGCACACACAGGCAGGCAATAATTAATAGCATAGCAAAAAAAAAAAGACTACAAAACAAATATTAAATTGAACATAAAATCACTCTCACTTATTATGCCGAGGTCGCTGTTATATTTTAGCTGGCACTGTACCTGCCTGCCGCACCTTAATGAACCTAATTTGTGAGTGCGGTTTTTCGTGCAGGTGCAAATTATGACAGAGCACATGCTACGATGCCCAAAAACAAAAAATACAGCGGCTAAACAAGAACATTAAAATATCGTCGATAACTGCACGAAGAAAGCAAAAGAAGCAAAAAGAGTTGACTTTAATTGCGACATGTGTAAACACATGCAAAACACCAAAAAGGAAACACGAAAAAACAATTGCTTGTGACACATAGACACAAACACACACACACGCACACATTCGCATACATTCGCACATGCATATGTAAATAAGAGCTAAGAGCCAGTTAAATTATATGTTAAGGAAACACAAAAACAATTAAGTGGAAGCTGCGCATGCGACGAACGCGCGTTGCTGGGCCACTAACTGACACACACACACACACATCGAAATGCACACGCGCACGCCGAGAGCGAGCTAAATTATATGGGCGCATGTTTGCCTAACTAACTAACTGTAACCCGCCCCGTGGGCAGATGTTGTTGTTGCGCACGCGCTGCCTGCTGCTCTCAATGGAAGCGCACATATTCGCGCTCACACTATGCCAGCAAATGTATGTATGCATGTATTTATAAATGTGTGTGTGTGTGCGGTTGGAGTCGCGCTGTCTGGCACTGTAAACCTTTTGGAAGTGGAGCAAGTGTCTTTGTGTCTTGGGCGGTGTTTCTTTTTCTTCTCTTTTGCATTTTCATTGCTTGAGTGATTTGTGAGCTGTGCTTTTACAAGGGCGATCGCTTGTGCGTTAAATAAAATGGAACGACAAGCAATAAAACTGTTTTAATTGAGTGTTTTGTGTGTGCTGCAGAAATTGCACAAGCTCATGGAATTGAGTAAAATTGGGCGAGTAGAAAACATAATCGACTGTTAATAAACAGATTCACATAAGTTTCACAGAACGCATTTGTATGGCTTCCAGTCGGAAATTAAAGTTTTAGCCGTTCATTTGTATTGTATTTTAAATGTTGAATCTTTATGACAGCTATTTTTAGAACAAACACACATAAACACACTTGTACACACATAATAAACTTAATGAGCCGCAGAAACACGCTTTGTTCCAAGTTTCTTTCGTGGGGAGGGGGATTTTTGAGCGTTGCGGAAAACTCAAATAAATTTAAATATTATTTATTAAGTAACTCGTAAAATACTCGTATGCCTGAGTTGTGCTTGATTGCGGTATTAATAATATTTATCAACATTTTAAAAACGTATTCTGGGAATTGTCTTTGTGCGGGAAGAAGCGCTTTAACTTGGATTTATTGATGAAGTTTATTTTATTTTATTTTTTTTTTTTTAAATATAATTAGTATTCAAATTATAATTAAAAACTAAAACAACCAGAAACGCACGCACACATAACAATCACCTTTATGGCGTTTCTCTGGCATTTTTATTGGCTTTTAGCCATAAAATAGAGAGTATAATAAAGCTGTTATATTTCTATGCGAGCTATATGCAGGCCTTTCCAAAATCTGAGCAATTTACATGTGTACTTTAATCAAGTTGATATATTATTCTTATGAAAGTATTTAATGAAGATTATTAGATACAAGTTCTTGTTTCTAATAATAAATTCGTTTATAAACTTAAACAAAAATGTGCCATAAAATTGTAGATAGGGTATTTTCTGGTCGTACACTTTCCATTTTAAATAGTAAATTTTATGTTCTTTTCGTGTGTTAATTCAAATTAACAACCGTCGGGAAGACAATGCTGTGTTTTTTTTATGTTATATTTTATTTAATATATATTTTTAATTTGGTGTTACCAAGCTGCGGTCGGTTGCACCTGTTGCCACGCCTCAATTGAGTTGAGATCATTGATGAACTGATCACTGTCGATAATCGTTTTATGAACTGGTTCGCCAATAAGTAAATTATGAGCGAATTTAAGCCCAAAAGTTGACAGAAAAAAACATAATAAAACCAAATCTCCACCTACCATCCTTCCAAAACAAAAACAAAACAAAAAAAAACTACACACTAGCATGTTTAAAAATAAATAAATAAATAATAAATAAAAATACTATAAACAAGCTGGCGAAAAAAAAACAAACTTTACGTTTCGGGTAAAAGCAAAACGTGTTTAGCTTTCTATTTAGCTTATGCAAATCGCGATTTTGGTTATTTATTTGTAAGCCATTATAAATATATGCGCAAAAACAAAGAAAAAAAAAGAAAAAAACCAAAAAAAAAGTAGAAAACACACGGCGTACATAAAAATTGCCATAAAAAGGAGCAAAAAAGTCGATATGCATAACCGGTAAAAAGACCACTGTGCAGAAACAAGAACAAGAACCAGAACCAGAACCAATACCAACAAAACCTGAATCCAATTCGGACTGTGATTCTGAATTCAGAAATCAGTTTCACGGATTCTGTTTCAAATCTCGCTGTTGCCAAATTCGATAATGTGCGTGTGTGCGTGTGTGCGTGTGTGTGTGTGTGTGTGCGTGTGTATGTGTGTGCTTTTTTTCATTCTACTTGCCGTTCTAATTGGTGTTGCCTAGCGTATTTCCTTAAGCTGACTTTAGGCGGTTGTTTGGGTGAAAGAACCTATGCAAGACTGACTTAATGATACCCTTACCATAATTAAGAACAATTTCAGGAATCATGCATATCCATGTATGTTGTTATTATATATGGGATCGTGTATTTTCAGCTCTTCTTTAGAATGAGAGAATGATATTGAAAGGCATTGAGAGGAAACTATGGAACTATTAACAGGGCTCAAATCAAGTTCGTATACTTATGTGAGTAAAGTAGAGAGAAGTTAAGAAGTTTAAATGAAAGAAAATAAAGTTTAAATCAGTTTAAAGTTTATTATATTTCTATTCGAATTTCATTATTTTAAATGTGCCCTGTCGGTAAGGGTATACAAATCATATAGCCAGTTAGATATTATTTATGGCCCAGAGCCGTTGACAAAGGCGAAAAGGAACAACAACTACAACAGGCAGCCGCAACAATAACAAGTTCTCCAGTGATCAGATTTCATCTGCCTGGATCTGGCGGATTGAATTAGAAAAAAATGTGGCGGCACATGGCGTCCAAATGCCATAAAATATCAATTATAATCATTTAAATTAATAAGCAGTAATATGCTCCAAATGTGACAGCTAAGCCAGCTCCACCATTCGCTGGAGCTCTGACACTGGGCTCGATAAAAACTTCCACTCAAATTGAAGTTAAAAATAAAATCGAACCTGTGATTTGGTTGCACCTGGAACGTGTTTTTATTTCACGCATATTTATTTGTATCAATATTTGAATAAATAAATATGAAATTAAAATTGCTATAAAATACTTAAGCTATTTAATTAAACTTTTTTTTTGCAAACGGAAGTCCGGTTTTGAAAAAAAAAGATGTTGTTTCACATGGGTCACTTAATGGGTTTTGCTAATGCTTATGACAAGGAGAGAAGCAAAAACAGAAAAAAGAGAAGAGAGAATTAAATGAAATTATATATGCGTTATCACAAATTATATGGATAGGAAATACTTTAAATTAGCGAAAGATTCTGTTTTGCGCCTCTGACTGATATATTCGTATTGCAAATCGTATTTCTATTGAAAGGAAGATAAAGAAGAAGAACAAGGAAGTTGGAAACTAGACATAGCTTTTATTTTAGTGCGAAGTTTTAAATAGGAAACATTTTTTTTTTAGCTGTAAGTGTCTTTTAGTATTATTATCAATTATTCTATTATTATTGGTCTCGCTCTCTATTTTCTGCTTCATAGAATGCAACCTTGCTACTTGTGTAACATGGCAATCAGCTTTTGAGTGGCGCATCCGAGCGAGTTAAGTGCTTGCTGTTAATTTATGATCAGTTGGCTGTGTTAGTCATGGCTTACAAACTTAGCGCATGATCCCATGCCACAAATCATCCACGCCTTGAACTTTACATAATTTTACATATGCCGCTTGGCTCGAATAGAGAATCTTCGAATCGTAAATAGATACAAGATTCATTTCTTGGAAATCTCGTTTCTGTGTTTCTTCATAATTGCTAATTTATCGATCCGCGCGTTTTAATTGCCTTCTTTATTATCTATCGACAAGACAATAACAAAAGTAAGCAAAAACAAAAAAATAACAAAAAACAAAAAAAGAAAAAGCAAATATATATATATAAAAAAATAAAGAAACAATCTACAATCGGCGCGTTCAAAGGCGATGCGTAACAAGTCGCTGGCCAGTTGTTGTTATCGGTTTTGTTGTTTTTGCTGTTGTTGCTATCACTTTATTTCTTTGAAAGATCTGTTAATTTGCTTAGGGAATTAATAAGAAAAAAGAAACACTTTCTTTTCGCTGTCGAACTGCAAATTAACAATGCAAATTGACTGAAAACAGAGCAATAATTGTTATGTTATCGATTATCTATCGATATTTGCATTTTTTTCTTCGCCTACATAACTAAAAGCCACACTTTTACCATTCATTTTAAAATGGCAAATAAGTCAGTTCAGTTATAAGCTCCAAATACAGCTAAAACAGGGTATTTTTTATTTTTCTTAGAAATGGGAATGAAATCGGATTTGTAAGTTATTGTGGCAATCGACTCGTTCTTTTTAAATTTACATAACATATACAAATCTTAGATTTTTTAAATAATTCAGGTTAATAATTTAATTATTTGATTTGTCCTCTTTATTAATCCCACATTTAAAATATATGCAATAAAGTAATAAAATTTTTTGATTTTTTTGGTCAAAATATCAGTTAACAAAATGATATGATGATATATGATTTGATATGTAGTCCATAGCTCCAAAATTTCAAACTTCCATAACTTTGCCAAATCTGAGCCGATTTTCATGATTTATGGCATTTCTTTCATGATTGGTCTTCTTAATTGATTCTACATTTAAATTTTAGGCACTTAAAAAAAAAATTTTTTTTAATTTTTTGATAATAATATACCCCCCCCCCCCCCTTACTCATTTAAAAAAAAATTTTTTCTTCAAACCTTAGTATTGCAAATTTCCATTTTTAATCGATCTTATTTGACTCAAATAGTATAAAAAACATGACTTTAACTGATTCTGATGGGGTCAAATTTTTGGTTATAGATAATGCCAAAGTTTTGTCAATTTTGACATGTAAGGCTCTCGGACCCATAGGTCCAAAATTGCAAACTTCCATAACTTTGCCAAAAATGAGCCGATTTTCATGTTTTATGGCATTTCTTTCATGATTTGTCCTCTAAATTGATTCTGCATTTAAATTATATGCACTTTTAAAAATATTATTTTTTTCAACTTTTTGACAAAAAATATGTTAAAAAAATTTTTTTTTTCAAAAATTTAAAATTGTGAATTTACATTTTTAATCGATAATGCTTATCACAAATAGTGAAAAAATCAACATTAAAACAAATCTTGAGGGTGTCAAATTTTTGGTCAAAAAACATGCCAAAATCCACAAAAAAGTTGGACATATAAAACTCCCATGTTTCAAGCTCCCATAACGTTTCCAAAATTGAACAGATTTTTATGTTATATGGCATTTAGATCAATCCTACATTTAAAACATATGCATTTTAGAAAATAAAATATTTAGGAAGAAAACTATCTCAATTTCTAATTTTTTTTCTTCAAAGTTTAAAGTTGAATAGAATATACGATTACCAGTTTTTTACTTGACTTGTAACTGTAGAATCTTTATATGATAAAGTCCTTGGTTAGAGCCATTTATCAGTAGCTTTGTTTCAGAGTGAATCAGTTCTTCGAGTTTCCCAAAACTCGTTTTGATACCAAGATATTTTTGATTATTTTTTATTGGCTTTAGTGAAGACATCACTCCGCAACTGTCAGTCGGGCGTGTCAAATAAATTAGTTTGGACTTGGCCAAGCGTTTTGGGCATTTGCTGATGTAGTTTGGGGCGTTAAGCTGTGTAGTCTTTAGATTTTGTATTCTTCTTATGTTGACTGCTATGCATAACGAATAGACATCAAAAACCAAGGCAAAAGCCATCATCTTGAACGCGATGAAGAGCAGAAAATGAAAAAACACACAAAAAAAACATAAGAAAAAACAGCGTGAAGAACAGCATCCAAGAGATCGGAAAAGACAAATCTTAACCAGCAGGCTGACAGACAGAGACGAGCTGCCGAAAACGCTTAACGTTTTCATTAATTCTGAAATTACCAGCAAAAGCAACGGGCCACCATTTGTCAGCCAGACAGAGATCTGGCCAAAAGCACAGACGATTAGTGCTATTCGATTCTTGTGCTGCTTCAAATATGAATGCCAAACAGCATTCGTTTTGGGCTATTAAGCATAAACGAACATTCAAATCAACATTTATGATTGCCATTTCGAGCTGTGTCCGGTCGGATTTATATATTTTTTCTTCTTCTTTTTTTCCAAGCCTTTTGAGTTTTTACCAAGTACTGATAAAAACTATAAACATTTATATTTTTTACTATGCTGAAATTTGGCAACAGCGCCAGTTCGATTTGCATGAAAATTGGCAACAGCGTCGAATAACGAAAAAAACATAGGAAACGAATTTTTTTAAAATTTGTTTTGATAATCAAATTTTCGCACTTTCAATATTAAAATTTTGGCAACAAGCAAAAGAAATTTGATAATCGGTGTTTGAATTTTTAATTTAATGTATTTATTTGAAACGTTTCTTGGTAATAAAAACAATATATAGCGAAATTTGCATGGCTTGATCAAAAATTCCCCAGCTACGCAGAAGCATTGCTCGAGTGGATATCTGCATCCGAAATGAGGCTCCGGGTCTGATCGGATCAGCCGATCGGCGTTGATAAATGTGATAAGACCCCAAAAAACGGAACGACTAATTAAGCGAAGGTTAAACGAGACATGCATTAACATAACGAACCAACTAACCGGGCAAAGAACCAAAGTACCAAAGAACCAGCCCAGGCACATTTATCAAAATCAAAAAATTAAAAAAAAAAAAAACAGAAAGAATAACAAAAACAGGCCCAATGCGTCGGCGTTATTTCCAGCACACGGACCAGAGTCGTAATTTGATTAACTTAAGATGATATCAAATTCAGTTATCAGGCATGGAGGCTGGGCTGGTGGAGGGGTGGGGACGGGCGATTAGCTGATCACTTTTAAACTCTTCAACTTTTAAACTGGTCTTCGGAACGGACTCCCAAATCGAACAACGACGAATGTCTCGCATATATTAGCGCTTCCATGCATGTTTTCCAATACAACAAAAATCAAAAAAATATTGTACGCTTTATAAAAAATGAATGCTGGACAAAAAATATACACATTTATAAATATATAAACGCACACACACACACACACTCACACACACACTCAATAAAAATCATTAAACTTAAACGCGTATGCTAATTTGATGATGGCGGTTTTCTAATTTGTTGTTTTCTACGCACACACACACACACACACGTGCTTGTATATATGGGCATACCTATATAGCCACCTTTAGTGGCCAGCTAACCAGATTTCTATGGCAAACGGTCCGCCCTACAATGCGAGACACAGGTGCGCCACCTCCCCCACCCCCCCCTTACCAAAAACAGTTACATCCCAAAATCTGCAGATGTTGAGCTCGCAGAACTGAAGCTGCCCCAACAACCCAACAACCCAGCAACCCAAAGCCATTCAAAACAAGCGGTGTGTATATGTGCAAATCGGCAGCATGTGATCGACGGCAAAGATACTCTGCACTGAATTATACAAGTTCCCAGTTTGTACGATTAATATGCCAACTTTCGTTAAAAACTATTTTCTTATTGATTTGTTTTTTTGTTATTTCTTGTTTATTCTTTTTCTTCGAATTCGCTCAATTTATTACAACATTTTTTATTTAAAAAAATAAAAACTTTTATATGAAGTTATCCAACTCAAGCTCTGCTAGTCTTTGAGTTCAGATAGATTGTTAATCGTAAATATCACAAAAACGATTTATGGATTTTTTATTTCTACATACTATATATGGTAAAAGTGACATATGTAAGTCTCATATATCAAATTTTGTTATTAACCATTTTTTTCCCCATAGCTTGGATAATTTATTGGATTTTTGTGCTAAAATTGTGCTAATTGTTGTGCTAAAATTGACATTTATTTTCATCTAAAAAACTTTATTTGCGAACCTTAATACCAAATTTAATGTCACTATATACGTCTTTAATGTGTAATTCGAGTATACCCCCTCATACGCGATTACAGGGTATGGCAACACGCAACGCGTTGACAACTCGCGACGTTCTCGACATGTCCGCATCGGTTGGGCGCCGCGGTTCGTTGTCCGGTTCGTTTTTTTTTTTTTAGTTTTCGGTATCTTCATTTTTTTTCTTTTTCTCTTTTTTTTTTTTGGGTGCGCGCGCAGTCCACGCTGCGACGCCGGCAGCGTTGTTTTGGCTTTATCAAAAGACCATATATAAGGAAACAAGAAGTGGCAGCGTTTGTATTTATTTGCTAGAACCTGTGCACAGCGCACCACCACTCGCTGCGAGTCTCACAGTTTTTAGCTTGCAGTTCGACTTAGGATACCCTTTTTGTTGCGAAACTCAATCAACACACACACACACAAATCAACATGAAGAGTTTTGTAAGTTGATTGTCAAACAAACCGATAAATAAATAAATAAAAAAATAATTTAAAATACAATAAGAACTAAGTGATAAGTGACAAAAACTCAAACAACATTGAATATATGTATAAACTCTATACAAAATATAAACGGATATGTTATGATATGAAACATCCTTGTGACTCATGACAAATTTTCAAAAATTTTTTTAAGTGTGATTTTTTACAAAATTTCGAAAAAAGTGTATTATTGTAAAAAACTTAAGAAAGGTGTATTATTAATTAAGCGTGTTTTAAGAGATATTTTATTATATTCAATTTATATTATATCGAAGAATTGAACAAATAGTATTTACAACAAAGGTGTAGATGAGTATTTTTAAAAAACATAAATCGCAAGAATTTAAAGGGCAGCTTTAAACCAGGCTTGTTGCATTTCGATTCAAACAAATTAACTCATTTTTGTTGGTTTTATTTCTATATGATATTTTATGCCGGCATGCTAATTGGCATGTTCATCGGGTTGGTACTTCCTAAAAAATCAAGTTGTGCAAGCTTTTTGATTGAAAATTTGAACTTTGATTTTTTATATTCGCTCCTTTGCTAATTAGCTACATTCAGAATGCACAGAATAAGCAAATAGACAACTCAATGCTAAATTTTCACTCAATTAACTAAAAGGCTTGGGTGCGATTCGAGCAAGCAGTGTTACGTACTTTGTGTAGGGCCAAGGCACTGCTTTCCAACACAATTTTCATTCAGAAAGCAGTTTTTTTAATATATTTCTTTTTCACTGGAATTGTCAACATATTTAAAGTACTTAAGAATTGAGCGTAACTCGAGGCTGACAGCTAGAAAAATAATGAAGAGAGACAAACATTGAAACGGTTTAAGCTCAAAGCAAATAAATCAAAAAGCATTAGCATCGACAGCAGCAACAACAACGAAGCTAAACGAAACGCGCGAGACAAAGCGACGGCAGTCAAGGCAACAGCGGCTGCGTTTAAAGACGCCAGCAAAACGCGCGCGCACGCCGCCACTTTGATTAATTGCTGCTGTTTTTATCGCCCGCCCCCCGCACACTGCTTGTTTTTATTGCAGCAAGAAAACAATAATGTCTGGGTGTATCTAATAAAAAATGGAAACATTAAATGCATAAAGCAGACAACTCGTGTGACACTTGGCACAGACCAAAAGTCACTTGCCTGTGATTTATGCATCGATCGTTCAAAATAGTATTAAGAAATAAACCGTAAAAACGACGCGGCACAGATTTCCATATTTTGTTTGTCTGTTTTTGTTGCTTCTCTTATTGTCTTAAAGTGACAGCGTCGTTTATGGACGTACAAATTGAGAATACACAAATCATCGAATCCACTAATCGCATCGTCTTCTTCTCCCTCCCCTCTCCCTTTTCTTAACCGACAGCTGCTTTTGTGCTTTGTGGCGCTGGCGTTTGCCGATGTCAAACATCTGACAGATCGCAATCTGGACCTGTTCAAATACGATCCCAGCGATATCTACACTTTGCCCGAGGACATCGACGATGACAAGCCGGCGGTGCAGTACAGCGGCGACGTTATGAAGGCCAAAACCGAGAAGCTGCAGAACATCAATGCGGGCAAGAAGTTCAAGCTCGAGTAAGTGCAATCGATAAATCGATTAATTTTCGTATGCGTATGCGCTAACACAGTGTGAAATGGCTGTCCAATTAAGCTAATGATTGTTTAAAAATGCTGAAAATAAGCAGGGATTGTTCCTTAGATCGTAAAATCGATTAATCGATTAATTTCGATAAATTTATTGATAACATTATAGAATTAAAGGTAGCTCAGGTGCGCTGAAACTAAAGCAGTGATATATATTGAATATAAAAATATATTTAGTTGGGTACACATATCGATCACGAGGTAATGGCTTCAACAAGAGCTTAATGTGTTTTAGTTTATTCATTTCTTCAATTTAAATACCATCGTTTTATTTTAAATATGAAATTGATCGATAATGTAGTAGAGACAGCGATTAACAATTAGTGCAATTATGACGACACCATTTCGATTTAAATTAATCGATAACACGCACTAAATTTTACAGATTGAAGACCCAGAACGGCATCGAGGTGAACAGCGTGGGCAAATTGAAGGATGACAAGACCTTCGTGGTCAGCGGTTCGTATTCGTTTACCGGTGCCGATGGCAAGCGCTACAAGACCCGCTACACGGCCGACGAGTTTGGTTACCATCCCATCACCGAGCTGGACCTGGACATACCCGAGTAAGTGCAGCATTCACCTGATTCATTTGATCGGCTGGGGTGATTAAACGCTTTTTGCTTAATTCTGTTGACAGGCCACAGCCGTTGGCAACAGCCGGACAGAGGCCCGCCGTGGATCCCAGCAGCCTGTTGGGCAACAAGAATCGCTTCCAGTTCCTGCAGCAGAGCCTGAATGAACAGGGACCACTGCGCGGCAGCGGCCAGAGCGGCGACGATTACAGCTATGGTGCACCCGGTAATTCATACGGCAACGGCCTGGTTGGCGATGGCGGCTACGGACCCGGCAATGGACTTGGCGCCGGCAATGGAAACGGTTTCGGCTCCGGCAATCCCTTTGGCCCCGGCAACGGCAACAACAACGGCAACGGCTACGACTATCAGCCTCCGGCAGAGCCATCGCGTCTTTATCTGCCCACGGCATAAGCGTCTCAGTCCCAGCTTGCCCCCCCCGCCCTGTCCTGCCCCAAACCCTTGACCCTAAGTCCAAGTATTTAGTTTTTAAGCGCAACACCCAACAGGCAAATAACAAGTAGCGAAATTTGTTTATCATCTTTTAGTGTTATATGTATACAATATATCCCTGTAAACCCTGAGGTCCCTTATTTCCCCTACACACACACCCACACAAACACTCTCTCACACACACACACACACACAGCTCCTAAGCACAATTTAAATGCCAGACAAGATATGACACGTCGCAAATGAACATGACAATGAATCTATTATGAATATATATATGTATATACACTGAGTGATATTAGTAGTAAATAAAATGGCTAAACTAAAATTCATTTACATTTTACATCCCTTAAGTGCCTGGCTCATTTCGATCCGAAAAGTTTTTAAAAGTCCCTGCTCAGGCGCCTTGATCTACAATGTGCTGCTAAAGTTGCTTGTAAGTATTGAAAGGGCTTAAGATTATTTGTATTTGACTTCTGTTATCAGAGCTAATGCTTGTAGTTGCCTAAAAGTATACAACGATTTTTAAATCTGAATCATACATTTTATATAATTTCCCATTAGGTTTACAAGTTTTATTCATCTTAAGCTTCTAGTGCATGTTTTTCAGCGCCGCGCAATATACTGTGAAAAGTTCCTTGTAAGAATATAATGCGACTATTTTAATTATTTAATTCTATTAAATTTAATTTAGCTTTATCTGGCAGTAATATAATAATAACTGATAGTCTGATCGTCAAATTCTATACTATTTATTTGACGCATTTACGTGATGGCAAATCAGCCAACTTACTTGGCCCGCTGAGTGGCAGTACAGTCACGCATATTTGTGCTATGAATTTGATTTACATAGCACTGGAATGAAAATAGTTCTTACACTTAAATCTTATACTATATGGTAAAAAAAAGTAAATAATTTTTACCCAAGCTTCATTAATAATCCTTTTCAAAGACCCTGCTCGGGCGCCTTGGTGTACAAAAAAAACAGTTACTTAATTTGCAAATCACTGCTCGGACGCCAAGTGCAGTCCGATACAGTACAGTTGCTCCAAAGTATGTTATCGATCATTGTCGCTTAAGAAAGCGCTGTAGGGGTTCCTCTAAAGCGCCGCCGCATGACCCAGCAGACTCTCAATGCGCTCCCTGGCCTCCACGTAGGCAGCCAACACCTCGTTCAGCGTACTGGAGACTCCCGTCTTCAGCTTGTGGTTCAGCGCATCGTGTTCGTAGTCGTCGTCGTCATCGTCGTCGTCGCTGCCATTAACCATCAGGTGCTCCCCCAGTTGCAGCTGGCGTTGCTGCACCTTCTGCATGCGGAACACAATCGATCCCGTGCTGCGCATGGCCTGCGCCTGGTCCGACTCGAGGCGGCTGTGCAGCTCGCTGACACGTGCACTGCTGTTGAAGTAGCCGACGAAGTCGAACAGCGATCGGCCACCGATGAAGTAGCGATTGAGCGCGTCCAGCCAGTTGCCCGCCGGACGGATGCAGTGAAGCCGCAGGCCGGCAGCAACGTCGGCGGGCAGCGGGCCCAGCAGCGAGCAGGCGAAGTGGGCGTAACCCTCGCAGCGTTCACGCTGCCAGCTGTCCACGCTGATCACCTCGAAGTAGATGTGGAGCAGCTGGTTCGGCTCGTAGCTCTCCTCGCAGAGCAGCGTCAGCTGCCAGCAGTGCGAGAGGTGCGCCAAACGGGCGGCGCCGCCCGATACGCACGTCGCCGTCGCGCCGCGCAACGGGAAGGGATCGTTGGCATTAGCCGGTTCGAGCACCGTTGACGCCGGCGGATTTACATAGTAGCGCACGTGGATGTTCGGGTATTCGAAGTGCTGCGCCTCGCGCAGCTCCAGCAGCAGCGAGACGCGACGCGTCCGCTTCGGCGGCAGCGCGAACTGCAGCAGGCGACGCAGCTCCGCGGCGCCGGTGCGCAGCTTCTGATAGTGGGCCAGCACCTGCTCCGCGCTGGCATCCGAGGCGGGCAGCGACTCGTCCGAATGCTGTGACACCAGCAGCTGATGCGCACCCCTTTCCTCAGTCGCTTCCGTTTCCGCCTCCTCGTCAGGCAACGGGGTCGCATTCTGAAAGCCGTAGGCGTACAGCTGCCTGGAGTCGTTGTCAATTTGGAGCACGTAGTCCATGTCGTCGGCGGTGAGGCTAAAGTCCGGGTAAACATAGAGCAGACCATCCTGCGGCTGGTAGCGCAGGCTCAGCAGCAACGTGTCCTGCTGCAGTTGCGCGTACACGTACATCAGCTGGTAGCCCTGGTCGTGCAGCTCGCGCGCTTCCGGCGGTAGTTCGCCGTCCTCCAGATCCTTTATATCCGCATCGATGAGCGTGTGTATGAGACAGGTGCGGGCCGCATAATCGGGATCATCGAGCATTGGCGCCTCCGCACCGGTCTCGGAAGACGCCGGCGGAAGCGGCGGCGTCTTGGAGCGCCCCGACTTGCGCTTTGATTTATGGACGCGGCGCTGTTTGTGGTCCTGGCGCTGCTGGTGCAGCTGATGCCGTCGCTGCAGCTCGAGGATGGGTCGCGTCCAGCGATTGTAGCGACGATGCAGCGTCGTGTGGCACTTGCTACCGTCCCCGTAGCGCTGCAGCTCGGCGCAACTGAAGTGCTTCTGCTGCCAGCCGATGCACAGACGGGCCGTGGTCCCGTTGCACAGCTCTGGGTTGAGCGTGTGGAAGGCATCCGGCGCCGGCAGCTCGCCCACCGCGGGCCCGTTGCTGGGCGCCGTTGGGCCGCTGCTGCTGGAGCGACTTGTGCCGCTGCGGCTGCTCGTCTGCTGGCTGCTGGTGCCCGGATATTCGCTGCCCGGATTGTAGTAGTTGTAGTAGCTGTAGTAGTTGCTGCCGCACTGATCCTCATACGGCACGTAGATAAAACAGTCCGACCAGCCGCTGCTGTCCGGACTTTCTGGATAGTGATCGGTATTCCGGGCATTGGCGCCCGTATATTCAAATTTCGGCACCGGCAGCCACTCGCTGACGTGCCGCAATTTGAGCTCCAGCTGAAAATCGGATATGTTTCCAAGCACACGATAGATGCCCGTGCGTTTTGGTGCGCTTCTTTTGTACATTTTCTGTATGAAATGTCAAAATAAATTTTGCGTGCGTTTTATGTTGGTGCAATTGAATTTTTCAGTCGTTATGGCAACGATAACATATACCGATTAATCGAAATGGCATAAAAATACCAACATTCGAGCATTTGGTATATTTGTGAGCTACACCTTTGCGCGCGCACTTTGCTGTTCAAAGACTTGTATGTTGTAAAGTTTTGAAAATTCTTGTTTAATTAAATTAAAAGTTTATTTTATAAACTTAAGCGGGCTTAAGCGGCTTATTGCTTATTGAAAAGTTACATTTTATTTACTTATGGTACTTTTCAATTTATTTGCGCTAAAAAATACCACAATAGTCAAGTCAGGCGCTGCCAACTGGTGTCAGAGTGTGCGCGCGCTCGCTGCTCTTTAGCTGTGAGAGTGCGTAGGTGTGTGTGTGCTTGTACGGTTATAAGCTTTTCCACTGCGCTTGCCTGCAGTGTTTATCTTCAGTTGCTTTTCGTGCCGTCAGTTGTTATTTAGTGGCGCTGCGTGCTGGTCGTGCATAACGCGTTTTACACCTGTCTGTCACGCATTTCATTTCATTGTTAACACACATTTTCGTTACGTTACGGTTCGTCTTTAGCTGTTTCTATATATTGTGTGTTTGTTTTTTTTTTGTCACACTTGCGTCTTGTGTTGCGCGCGCGCTTTAAACCAAACACACGAGAAATAAACGAAACGACCACACAACTGCAACTGTTTAAAGCAATAAACAATTTTAATAATTGCATTATTATTATTTGACGCTACTGTTCTGCTTTTATTGGCAGTGAAAGTGTTTTTCTTTTGTTTTTTCTGCTACAATAATTTTTTTTTTTTGCGTTTCGTTTATACAATTTTTGGGTTTTCAGTGTTTTTAATTGCCGTAAATACTATTTTCGCAGCTAACAACAAAAAAAAAAAAACACACACTCAACAACGACAAAATGCAGCAAAAGGCCGATGAGGTGAGTACAAAACGAGAGAATTAGACGATAAAAACAATAAAAAGAAGCAAAATAAAAAGCACTCAAAACGATCGCTGCTGCTGCGCATGTCGTTAAGAGTCCTAGGCAACATTTGTTGCGGCGCACATCCTGTGCAACTTTGTTGCTAAACTTCATTTCTTAGACTGTGCATTGAACTCTCTTAGCTCTCCTTTATTGTTGTTGCTGCCGCCGCCGCCGCCGACGCTGCTGCTGCTGCTGCTGCTGTTTCTGCTGGTTCTTGTGCCGTGACGTTCCATTGACTGATTCTGGAATATCATCCACCAGCCACAGCAATAACAAACGGCCTCATTGTACACGTTTTTTTTTTTTTTTGTTATTTTCTATTTGTTTGGTTTTTCATTTAAATTTGCTTGTTTTTTTTCTTGTTTTTTTTTCTTGTTTTTTTGTGTCCTTGCACTATTTGCACAGTTGCTGATCAACAGTTCGAAGCTCTTTTTGTGTGTGCTGTTTCTTTTACTCTTGTTTGATTGCAGCAACATTTTCGATGCTGCCAAGTCTGAAGCTTGGCCTCAACCTCAACAGTTGCTTTCATGTTTCATGGCATTGTTTATAACAATTTTGTTCATAATTGTGGATCTGTGTGTGTTGCTTTTGTGTGTGGCCGCAAAAGTCAAAGTCATGGCAACATTTTGTTGCTGCTGCTTTCAGTGAAATTTCTTTGGCGCCGCGTTGTTTTTTTTTTTTTTTGGGCGATTTCTTTGCTCGAAAACTTCTATTGTTTGCTTTTGGGTTCGACTAATGTTGTTGTTGCTGCTATTGCTGCCATATGTCAAGCCCGGGATGAGCACATACAGATCTGAATCCACAAGTGTGCCACAAGTGCCAAGTTCGATAAACAAACTGCCGACCCAGAAGTGACAGCAGCAGCCACAACAACAACAACAACTACAACAACAACAAAAGCATCAACAGCTGTTTTTACAACTCATTTAGCGCGCAGACGAAAGACAATAAAAGCAACAACAACAACAACAACAAGAAAACATAAATTGCCCGCGCCAAGTCCAAGATCGAGACGGAACCAAAAACTATTGGCTGGGCAGGCCAGGTCTGGACGGGCTCAAAAGCAGCATTTAGCCTTGCTGCAGTTGCAAGTAAAAGTCGAAAAACCTGTAGATCGGCTGGCGGGGCAGCAACGGGGGGGAGTGGTGGCGGGGATATCATCAGAAGATGACTGTCCATGACCCAAATAAATGAGGCTAAACGAAAAATGCTACAAAGAATAACAAAAAAGCAGGAGAGAAAAATACTGAGAAAAAAAAGGTAGAAAGAAAGAGCGCTGATCAGAGAGGGAATGAGGGGGAGACCGATTGGTTCTTCAAGTCAAACTGTCAAGATGAACTTGAATTAAATTAATTATTACAAGTTTCCAAACAATATAAAAACCTAAATGTTTGCATATTAAATTCAACTTTGAAATCAAAATCGTGAAAATATTTTTTGAATTTCACTTAACTATGGAAATATGCTATTTTATTAAAATCATTTCTATGGTAAATGATTTGCGGTTTTGCTAATTCTATTTACAAATATTTTCAAATAAACTCTTTCTTAATGTTAGCCTACATTCTGAATAATAGTTTATACAAAATTCAAATTTCTAGAATTCAATTTAATCCTTGTTCTTGCTTGGCCCAAGGAGTATTATTTCATACTAAAGAAAATCTCCTACCGCATTTCAATTTGCGAAAACCGCTTGACAGGAATGAAAAAAAAACCGGTTAGAATTTATTTTTTGTTTATATCGTTTTTTTATGTATTTTTTTTATTATTATTGTGGGCTGTTCAAATTTCGCTTTCAGACGGCGACAAATTTTGACCAGTCAAAGTGAATTTTCTCGTTTCTCGCAGCAGTTTTCGCTGCCCGTCAATTGAAAGTAAAAATGGCCAAAAATAAAAGAAAAAAAACTGGTCAAGCAAAATGAGTCGCAGTCGCCAGCGGCATACCAAATGTTGATGCTGATGCGGATACTGTTGCGAATGCAGTTGCAGATGCAAATTCGATGCTCAGGTCCGAAAAACTGGCAATTATGGTCATTATACATTTTTTTTGTCGTAAATTGTCGTAAAAGTGTAAATTGAATATTAAAACAAAAAAAAAATAATAATAAAAAAAAACAAATGCAAAATCATCACAAAGACAATAATTAAGGCTAAGCGGAGAGCAAGCAAAGCATAAAAAGAGATAAGTAAAACGGAAGAGAGGGAGGAGGCGTTTGACTACCTGGTCTTGTTAGCCCCAGGTTGCCCCATTCCCCCGAAGAAAAGAACTATTTGAAGATGGCAGCGACTGTAATCAAAGCCAAAGCCAAAGCCAAATCCGAATCCAAAACCCCAAAAGCCCTCCAAAGACGCTGTTCAGAGCCAAAGGCGTATCGGACCAAAGAACTCAACTGTAATTACGTATATATACAAGCCGTCTAGTAGGTAGAGGGGCATGTGGAGGGGGAGGGTACAACAAACAGAGGCAAATGAAAAACGCAAACAACGCCGCGGCCAACAACAACAACAACAACAACAACAGCAGCAGCAGCAGCAGCAACAAAAACAAACAAAAAATGCGCCAAACTCGAAACTTGTCGCTGGCGATCGTCGAGCGAGCAAAGATTGAGTTTGGGGCAATCGGGGGAAGTGTGCGTGGAGTACGGGGTATAATGGGGAGTAAAACTTGGGAGAAGGTGGAGGTCAATGCCTGGTTCAATGACTCTTGACCCTTGCGAGATGTGGCCTGTTAGTGTGTGTGTGCCAAAAATGGGGGAAACAGAAAGATACACACAAGAGAGAGAGAGAGAGAGGGAGGGCTTAATGCCTGAGAGTAGAACTGGAGCAGCACTATAAAAAGGAGGCTGCAAATAGAAACCAGCTGCTCGCTTAAAACTAACTGAGCCAAATTGCCTGAACAAAAGCTAGAAAGCTGAAGCATTCTAAAAGGAAATTTGTATAAAATACGCAATGAACATGATCCATTTAAAAGAGATTCTGAATTTTATAATATATAGAATTCAAATAACGAGAGCTATGAATTATACATTTTTCTACGATTTCCTTAACTTTATTTCACTGAAATTGCAATCTATACTCAAATGAATTTTTTAAATAAACCCTAAAAATCCCAAATAACTAGGGAAATGCGTCAGTAAATCGAATATTGACTTCCGATTATTTAAGGCCTCAAAATGATACGGCCGCAGATATAACGAGCTATGGGCAACTAGTAAACTGACATATCAGAAATTCGCAATCAATTTTACTACAAATAAAAGTACTTTCCACAATAGTAAAATCCCCACAAAAAAAAAAAATGATTTGATAAAAAACCCCCCAATGAAAAAAACTTAGAGTAAAGCAAACTCATTGAAATATTTTTCTAAAGATTTAATTCCGACTAGTTTCTATGCAAAATGCGTCTCTTCAAAACAAACAACAGCTCCTAACTTTTCCGGGAATTTAAGGGCCCGACTGCAGTTCGGTTGCACTGGGACCGTTTTGCTAGTGATCATAGTGATCATAAACAATGTCAAATAAAACGTAAGCTTATGCATCATAAATTTCACTCAAAAAGAAAAAAAAAATAATAAACCAGCTAAAATTTGGTCAGTTCTAACAATGAAACCATTTAAAAAAGAAAGAAATAGGTGTCTAAAGACCCTAAAAGAGCTGTAAAAAGCGAAGCGATTACGAAATCAACATCAGCATAATAATCAAAATACGCATAATCATAATAATAATAATGATATCGTAAAACGGGCGCAGACTAAAAACAAAAACATTCAAATGAGTGGGGTGTTAAAAAGTGAATGTTTTTTTACTCGTTTTACTGTCTATTTGTGTGTGTGTCCGAGTGTTGTGAATGTTATGCATATGATGGCGTTACCGTTAGGCGCACATCTCAAAGAAAAATATATATATAAAAAATAAAAACGCCCGATAACAATGCAAGTTTTTTTTTGAAAGTTTTAAACTGAACTATTTAAGTATATAGGAAAGATGTTTAAACGAAAATATATATATCAGTGTTTCTTGTGCTCATAATGCAGCCGCGTATCAAATTAATTGTGGCAGCTTAACGTTTACCGTTACACTGCTCCAACGACTAACTTAATAGTTTTATAGCTATAGCCCGCCCCCCCTCAACCCCCCGCCTCANATTCAGTGTATTTTATAATACTGAAATCAATTTGCCATCAGGCCAAAAAGCATGTCAACCCAATCAAAGTGAAAGAAATCGTCACAGCGCTCGATTCGTTCGATTATCTCATAGATGCGAACTGTGGGCATCGATAAGCCATGGGCTAGGTGTATACTATATATCTATCTCTACGTGTATGTGTGTGTGTGTCTTCATGTTGCGCAAAGCATAATTGCTAATAAATAGACTGCAATTAGTAAATCATTTTGATTTGTGTGCTCCACGCTTTGGCCCGATCTATGGCTATCTGTGTGCTATACGTTTCGATTGATTTGTACGCTACAATTTTGTGTTTCTTTATTGATTCACGACCTGTGATTATATATTTATTACTAATTATTTTTACTTTGCGACTGACGCAATCGTTGACTAGAAAAATTGAAGACAGCAGAGGGAAAGAGATATACATATATACTATATAGAGTAGAGTAGTGAAGTCTTGATAAACTATTTTTTATAGTGATTTAAAACGTGCTATCATATAAGTGATATAATGTGCTGATGGTGTTTCTGCGTTTTGCTTAAGGCCTTGATTTTTAAGCTTTATAGTCACCAATTTTTTCCATACCCCCTATTTAAATATATATAAATATAGGCAGAACTATATTATTTAAATTGTTAAATTTATTTGAAAATTTGAACTTTGAAACTGAACACAGGGTATTACTCAGTTGAGCTCTGCAGTTTGCTATATTTATTTTTATGGTTTTCCATTTTCTAGCAGCTTTTGATTGTCAATTTGTTGCTATGTTAAGAACCTGAGTTTACAGCGTATTTTCTTAATAATTTATAGGTTTTTGTTTTTGTGTCTCTCGCTTTAATTTATGTGTGTTTTTATTTTTCTGAGCTTGTGAACTGTTTATCCAGTTTTCAATGCACTTTCATTGTCTGCCACTCGTGTTTTGATTAGCTTTGCGTGTTGTTGTTTTAGGCGAGGCTTTCTACTGGGTATTACGAGTTGAGCATTGTATGCAAAATGTATATTTTTATGGGCCTGCCTCAATTTGATGTATTGTTTCAGATCTCATATTTCAGTGCAGATTTGCATATCAACCTTAACCCATTGGCACATATGGGTGTATGTGTGTACACTAACATACACACACACACACACACACACACACACACACACACACACACACACACACACAGACAGGTACTCTCTCTTTCTTTCAATTAGCCAAAGCACATGCACAACACCTGCGCGTTTTCCCTCACATATGAATATGGTAAAAGTATCAATTAGTGGGCGCTTCAACTGGACAAGGCGACCGCGGTGGGGAGGGGCGTATTTCCTAAGGGGAGGTTTGGAATTTTGCAATTTGTTAACTGAAATTAACTTTTTTTTTCGCGCTAATTTTAATTTGTTAAGAAATAAAAAACGTTGCATTGTTGTGCTTTTACTTTTCGCACAGTGCGGTGGCATTTGGCTATTGACAGCCAGGGTTGCCACCCGGGCCCAGCTGCATTGAATTTGAATGAAAGCAGCCGCGCAACAGGCACAAATGTCATTGACAGACGACAAAGGCAACGGCCAAAGCCAAAGCCAAATTCGAAGCCAAAGGCAAAGGCAAAGCGTGTCGCATTTTCCATCATCAAATGCCAAACAATGCGCCCAACTCTCCGGCGCTTTCTCCAATTGAATCGGTCTGGCCATGGCCATGATATGATATATGGCATATGGCATATGGCTTATTGAAAATGGCATATGCTATATGCTATACGTATTAGTGGCCAATTTGTCAGCCTGGCCACGAAATTACAATTTGACTTTTCGTTTTTCGATTTATCGCTTTTCTTTTATTTTGTTCGCACAACAAAACCGGCTAAAATCGTAAATACTTGTAGATATGATTGCCTGGCTATATAAGTCAAGGTTCCAATCGCTGATAGCTTATCAACTGCATTAGCTATGCCAGCTGCAGAACCTTCCTACCATTATATACTCCCAATATATTTGTGTATAAATATACATATATGTTTGTCTATATGTATATAAACTGCAATTCTAGCCATATCCATCAATGTCACGGCGTTGCGTTGACTTTTTGACTAATTAGCATATTGTGGGGGCAAGCATTAATTTCACATAAAATTGCAAAACACGTGAGTGTAGAAAATGAAGTCAATTAGAAAATGGGTATTTACAGGCTCAACACTCTGTTATACAACTGTACTCAACTGTTTTACAGTGGTTAACCAAAAGATATAAGTACGCTGTTATAAATTTACAGCAAACAGCAACAGTTCTATTAAAAGCTGGTTATCAACTGTTATACGCAGCTAAAACGATAATACTTAACTCGTATTACGAATGCATATCGACAACAAAGTTCCGATATTTATATCGGGAAAACAATAACATTGAACTTCATATTGAAAATACAATATATAAAATATCGATAAGTTCAATTCTTCGATAATTAAATGGCGAAAAGGTAATTTTAGAGATGAGAATATTTTACATATAGCGTATCAAATATCGATTCATTCGACATATTGAATATCATATCGAATTGAATATCATATCCTTTCCTACGTAAATTTCGCATATCGTTATACTATACTATATATACTACTAGTACTGTTATACTATTAAACTATTGCACAATTCTTAACAGCTGTAACATGACTGTTATGTAACTGTTATAAATAAAACGGAAGTAGGTTTAAGTTTCATTTTACTAAATTAAATGTTTTACGCTTTAAATTATTGTCCGCTGATTGATCTTCCTATGTGAAGGAGCTATATACAACTGTTATACAATTGCTATACAGCTGTTATACTACTGTTATACTACTGTTATACTACTATTATACTACTATTATACTACTATTATACTACTGTTATAACCAACTAGGTCTGTAAAAATTTTCTTTACTTTTGTTAATTTGCCATCAAATGATTTTCTTATATATCAAAATCAAATTGTCTTTTTATCTAATCATGGTTTCATTAGCGTCAAGGTTTTGGTCATGTATTTAAAATAAACAGTTGAACTTAAAACGTTATATGATGCCAAACGTTATATGCGCTTATGTTAGATGCCGAACAATTGGTGCCACTAGTTTTATGGTTAATTTCAGTTTTTTTTTCTAATCACAACCATTGTACATGCCCTTAAGACACTGACACTTCGACTGTTGTATAACTGTTGTAAACCTGCCAATCCAAAATCCATATTTCCATAAAACATATGTTAAATTGTGTTTGTCAATTGGCACCGCGGAGTACACAAACCCAATTGGCTTTTATCTAATCAACGTTCCATTAGTGGTAGTCATTCCTGCTTATATACTAGTAACTGTACGATGTACTAACGGCAGAGTTAAACGCAGAGCTCTCGATTTATTATATTTCAATTATAGAATTGATTAGTTCACCAACTAAAATGAGTAAGTAGCACCAATTAGGCCGGATGAGTTCATGTCTCTGTAATTTTTGTGTAATGTTTCTATAATGTGTCTTGTGCTTTGTTGTTGTTTTTGCCAGATAAAGGCCCTAAATTGTGGTGACTCAGTGCCCCAAACTAACTGAACTTGAAAATCATGAAGGCACACGAGCCAGAGCCATTTAACCATAACCAAGCGTTCGTTTGTTTAGCTCTTCTTTTTTTTTTTTTTGTATCGATAACAAAATGATAGCTGATAAGGCACTATCAGGCGTAGATTTCCACACAATACACTCTGTTCGTTGCGGCGCCAACAGGTTCGCACCGTCTCCTCTGTCCCTCTCTCTCTCTCTCTCTCCCTCTGTTTTCTCTATAAAAATATAATATATTTATATGCATTTATATATATGTGTGTGTGTGTGTGTGTGTGTGTGTGAAATATATGAACTTCATTTACGCGCACTTGTTCAGATAATGACTGCACCGTGGCCATGTAACATGGCGCACCTGTACAGGTACAGCGACAGGTGGTTGGATGCGGGGTGGGTTGGCAATTGGCAAAAAGGAAACCAGAAACAGATAAGATATTTTGCAGCCACTTCGGCTTTTTACCAATTTACCGTTGCTGTTTGGAGAAGATACAAAAAAAGTAATTGAAATGCCAGCGCTAATTATAAAAATAAAAATATAAAAAAAGTGCCCGTCCCTGGAGTCTATGACTCAATTTGCCTGATCAAATACCCGGGGTAAGTTTCTGCCAAAATAATACCTATAGTATTTGTATACCTGAGTGACATTTGTCATGGGCGCATCTATTTTGGGCCATTGCAAACAATACTCTTTGCGGCTAGATAAGCAACCAGGAAATTGCGGCTGGGCTAAGCCAATTGGGTAGAAAGGCGTAAAAGTACTTGCAAAGGCATTTGCAAGTTCATTTCAACGAGTGAAATGTGCGTGATTCGAACTTGAAATGTGACTCTTTGGAAGCGAGCGAATCAAACGAGCGAGCGAATCTGATAACTGTTGCCTAATCGGAGCGAGTGACTCAAATGAGTGCAGAGAGTATTTTAAAGTTAATTTCACTTGCTAACTTGTGAGTGATGTGAAATTGAAATACTTGTAAAGAATGATTTTATATTCAAACAACATTAAACATTCTAAATGCGAACAAGAAACTCTCGCTCAGAAATAGGGTCCTTATCTATAAGGTAACAAAAACACATACAACCTGATTAAAAGTCGAATTACCCAGATTACGTACATATAATATATGTATATTTAAAATATATCAGTGGTGGATCAAGAGTGTTTGATCAATAACAAAAAGTGTTGTTTCCGTTAATCTAGTCGTTCGTATTAGCTGTGAAATGTTTATGCAAATACTTGTAAATGCTTGGCCCACATTTTTTGTTACATTCGGCAAAATTCGACAGCATTCATTTGCATTTGAAAGACGCGTTTGCATGCAACAATTATTTGGTTTTAACAAATGACAGCAACATAAATTCACTCGTTTGCTTTTGGTAGCATTTCGAATTTGTTCAACTCGTTAACAAGCGAATGTCTTGAAACATTTGTTGGTCATTTCAAATGCATGTTAAATCATGTGCAGGTGTGCGTGTGTGTAGCGTGTGTGTGTGTAGCGTGTGTGTGTGTGTGTGAAGCCATGTGCCATTTGCACAGCACTTCCGGCGAGCAGAGGTGCCAACCTGCTGGTCGGTTGTGAATGTGTCTGCCCGACTGTCTGTTGTTTTGTTGAACGGTCAGCGCATAATATGCACTAAGTAGCGCCATCACCATCATTATTAGCAACAACAACAACAACAGCATTATCATCATGATGATGAACACAGTAACATAAATAAGACAGCTGCGACAGTTGAGCTCCGTTCATTTGAATGCAAGAAAATAAAGACGACTGGGAAGTCGCACTTATGGCTTACAAACGCGTACACTCGTATATCTCTCACTCTCTCTCTCTCTCTCTCTTATTCTCTGATTATTTCGCATTTTGCATTTGCATGTTCATTTTGGTGTTGCGTTAGTTAGTTTATTTATTTGTGAGACATGATTTGGCGGTTTATTTGTGTCCCACCCCGTCCCACTTCACCCGCGTCTCCGCCAGTTCCCCATTGTCATCCGACGTCGCCATTTTGTTTCTTAAAGCGTGGGAAACGCAGCCAAGATCTTATTTGTTTTTGTTGTACTTCGTCGGAGATGACTGTTATACATTTGCTTAAATTGGCAAACTTCAGAAATAATAAAAAATAAAATTAACGAGACAAAAAACAATTGGTATAATAATGCTTATTTACCGCGGTGTCTTTTTGCCGTCATGCCAAATTGAAATTTAGCTAATTTGTAGTTTATGCTTTCGGCTCTTGCCTGCTGCTTAGTAGAGTGTAACTGGGCTAGTTACATGCTAAACGGCTAACAAAACTGCCTGGATTTGCGTTCAGCTGCATTGGCAACTGTTATAAAAGTGCGCCAAAGACTCTACCGATTGTTCAACATGCCACAAAATAACGAAAAACAATGCGAAAATTGTTCAAACAACTTTTAACTGTTTTGCAACTGTAATGCAAGTCTTAAAAACTGACTTTAAAGCTGATCATTTATAAAATCAAATATGTGTAAACTATAATTCTGTGCATAAATTATTAAAATACTGTTTAAAGTTAGCACAAATCTACTCGTATTTCATGTGTTTCTAATATTTTGCAACGTTTTTTTTCTAACTAACGGAACAAGTGTTATACAATTGTTATATAACTGTAATTTTAACTGTTTTTTTTTACATACAGAACCATTTTGAAAACGCCATTTTATAATGCACAAGCCAGCTCGCTGTTATACAACTGTTATAGAACTGTTATACCAATGTTCGAATTCTCAAAAGATTATTTTAAGTTAGTTTCTTCGCATTTTTAAATGCAAATATATTAATATGCTAAAATGTCGTTATTACTAAATGAACTCCTAATAGGCTTTTACGTTTGGCATGCTTTCAAATTACATACCCTGTTATTTACATATCTCAATCTTCATGTGACCTACAAAGTGCATTTAACATTAAGCTGGCTTAATATACATTCGAGTGTTGACGTGGGTGAAAGGCATCATCACACGGCACATGACAAAATTCCATGGAACTTGGCTTGATGCACACACATACACACACACACACACACAGAGAGAGACGCGCGCGACAACCTTTCACAAGAGCCCATCCAACGATAATGATTATGATTATGATAATGATAATTTTTATGAACATGCCAAAGCAAACAGACATCATTGAGCCAACAAAATATGACGCTTATAAAGTGCAGTTAGCATGTGCTAAAGACGTCTTAACACTTTACCGTTGAACGCAGTTGCTAATGCGCAGCAAACGCCGCTAAATGTCATAGAAAACCCCTCTCCGGATTCCTCTTTCTCTCTCTCTCTCTCTCTCTCTCTCTCTCTCTCTCTCTCTCTGGGCTGACCGTGGGCAACCGGCATCTCATTCAGAGGAAAACTCATTCACACATGCCGGCTGAGACATTCATTCAGCTTAGCTCTGCTCAGCTGTTGGGGGTGGGAGTTAACTAACTTAACCGTTAGTAAAACTCTGTTAAATTACCCAAAAAAAAAAAAAAGAAAAAGAAATCCCGTTGAAGACACTTTGAGCAACGGTCAGCGTCTTTATAGTTTATATTTGTATTATGCTGGCTGGCATTAAGGCCACGGCTAAGTTGGCCCCCATCTCGCCACGCCCCGCGCCGGTCACTTTCCCAAAAAAAAATATATATATAAAATAAAAAGAAGCCAACTCTTGATTATACGTCTAACTGTCTGACCAAATTGAATGGGATGATACTAGTTTATGCACTGGTCGACTCAAGTGCCACAAAAGTGGTTTCACTTTTGCTTTAAATTGCTTAACGAGTGGGTTTTCCATCTCAAGCAGCATTCCCCCACCTCCTCCCTCTTCCAAGCTCTTTAGCTCTTACCTTTGTAATATTTCTCTACGCCACCAAGAACTCTATTGTATGAGTATTATAACTGTTGCTCAGTTTTGTAGATCGTAATGATAGGTTTATGATGTGGAAAAACTGCGATAATCACTTTGGGTTAATATTAAATATGTAATATAACTGTTATACAATTGTTATATGACTGTTATACTAGTATTTAATAACTGATCTTGATTATATTACTATAATTTGCATATAGTTTAGCTGGTATTACAAATATGCTACACAAAAAGTTGTATAAAGTATTTATCTGATTTTCCCAATCTGATTAATTTTAATTGAACAGATTTAAGCATGACTGTCGTTGTATTTAGCAACTGATCTTACAAATCGTACTAAAGTCACGATGCTCATATAATGTCTGTTTTCGAAGCTGATTACAGATTATTTTCGACAGAATAGCTTTTTTATCTAAACTGATCGCAGCTGTTTGCAATGAGTTTCATTGTTTGGCTTTAATATCACAGATTGGTGACAATATACCAGATGATTCTTGTGCTCTACAACGGCTCAGATCCAGCTCGCAGGCTAACTAAGCGAGACCATGATCACAAGCTGATCACATGAGTCAGTTCAGTATTTGAGCACTTTTGTCTATATGTTTGGCTAAATGCTATGGATCTATAAATAAAACATAAATATGGGCAAGATCTGATGGGTGCAAAATGTCTCTGGGACCCATTTCTCAGGGTTTTGTATCTTATTTGTTTGCTGATTGTTGCTGTTTTTTTGTTTTGTTGCTTTTTACCTTGGCTGAACAAAGCAACTCAATTAAAAAATTGACTAGGTTTTCAATAGAGTTGTTTTTTCTTCTTCTTCTTGTATCTGTATCTGTATCAGCAGTGACAAACGTGCCGCAAATATTTGCCATTGTTTTGTTTTGTTTCGTTTTGTTTTTCTTTGTTTATGTTTCATTTTTTTTTTTTGTTTTTTGTTTTTTTTTTTCATTTTCTGGCAACATTTTTCAATCAAGAGCGACGTTTTAATTACAAGCCAAACAAGAAGCGGCCCAAAACATGGCAATTATTAAAAGATACGTCTACATTTGGCCCGAGACGTCTGCATCTGTATCAGTGTATGTGACCATATTTCTATCTGTGTCTGCCACAATGCCGGTGCATCTGTATCGCGAGCTGTATCTGTATCTTTTACGTGCTTCGCGTAGCGTGGCTTTGGCTTTGGCCGCAGCAGCTGTGGGCAACAAAACAACAGCAACAACAACAACAACAATAAAAAAATATTAAGAAAAGCGCCAGCGTGCGCTTCAAGTTCAGTTGAGACACGCAAACGTCTCAGATGCAGATACAAATGTATCTAGATGCGTTTGGCTTTAACTTTTAACTGCTCTGCCCGGTTGTTCTCCGCATGTCAATGGCCCAGGGCAAAAGCAATAGCAGCAGCAGCAATTGTTGTTATACTTGTTGCACTGCTGTTATACTACATGACATAAT